>PVLA01008282.1:0-90869 GCA_004027455.1 Hydrochoerus hydrochaeris
AGAGAGAGAGAGAGAGAGAAACAGAGAGAGAGAATCCATGTAAAACAGTCACTTCTTGACTTTTTATTTGGATGGATAGCATACAAATAGCTGAGTGCACCAAGGAGTTGTAGTACAGAAGCATCCTAGCACTGATTCTTCACTAAGCTAAAATTAATTAAGAACGCAGGCAACCCTAATATCAAGCAGTCAACATGTTTTCATTAACCAAAACTCTGTAGGGGTGGCCCATGAGTGTCTATCTCTATGCAGTACAGGACTCAGGAAAATGGAAGTGAGCCTTGAAACTCCTATTACCCTGAAGTAGTAGGCTGTAGCTTCAATTTGATTGTAAGGAAGACTCTACACATACTGTAGTGGATTTGATCAGAACAGAGATTTCTTCTGGCTCATGCAACCATGAAATTAATTATTAATTATGCTATCCAGTAGTAGTCATGCTCAACAATTTTTTCCATAGAAATATCCAATGAACCAAGCACTATTTATTAAAAATACTATTTTATATGAATACCTTTTTTATGTTAACTTATATAAAGCATTGATGTTTTGATTAAATTTTGATTGTATTTCTTTTTTTAAAACTCTACTGATATTGTGACATTATTTGAGTTTAGGCCTTTTTAAAGTTCATGATAGTAGGTACAATCTCACAACTTACTGGTATTAAGGAGTACCTTGACTAATCTTGTTTCTTTGCAGCTACATGTAAATTTAAGGATGTGTCAACACAAATACTTCATTTATTGACTCCAAATTACTTTGGAAAAATTGGCATTTTTTTAGTACCTTTATTTTTCAGATTATAAATATGTTGCATTTCTACTTGGGTTTTCCTTACTTTGTTTCAGTAATATTTTATAGTCTTTTGTGTAGAGGTTGATGGAGTTTGAGACACTAACCTATAAATGATACTTTGGCATTTGAGAAGACAGAAGTGAAAGCTCATACTCATCATACTGTACCCATCTTTCCTGAAGCAGGTCAAAAGACTCACATTCAAGAGGTGCTTTCTTGATGCCTGGAGGAAAAGAACATTTTTGAAGATACAGGCACAGTGAGTAGAATCTGAACAAATAGACCTTGCTGAGTCCATCTCCCTGCCCTCTTTATTACCACTAGACTATACTTCTTTCATCTAATTATACTTCTCCACCACTCTGTCTTCTGTATACTTCTTTGCCTACTTTTTTTTTTTTTTTCAGTACTGGGATTGAACACAGAAATTTACACTTGCTAAGACAAGAATTTAACACTGAGCTGCATAGCCAACTTTATGTTTAAATTTTATTTTGCAACAGGGTCTAAGTTGAACGGGTTGACCTCAAACATGTAATCTTTTTGCTTCAGTCTTCTTCATCAAATGTAGTAAGAAAAGAAAGAGACACTATTTTCTTTTCCCTTTCAGTATTAAAGGGCTCCTGTGTCACATACAACTTTTATTAAATAAATTTGTATCTTTACTCTTGGTAATTTTTCTTTTGTTATAGAAATAAAACTAAGCATGAGGAAAAAAAAGATATTTCTTCCCCTACAAGGTTGTGCATGAAATTTGTTAAACTTATTTCTAATTTGTATTTTTCTGTCAATAGTATTTTTAGAAATTTCTTTGCTCTCAAAAAATTTTTTCTTATTACTTTTTTTTTTGTTAAAACATTGTGGAGTATAGATAATACTATGAAATAATTGAATTTTCTTTCTTTTTTTTGCTAATGAACTGACTTTGTATTCTGTATTGTAGTATTTATTAGTTACTTGTAAAAATTTAATCCATAAATAATTCCAATATACTTTTAAAAAGGTAGATAAAAATTATATAATTTGCATTATTTGAACATATTAGTTCAAACTTAAATTGCCTGTTCCAACTTACACAGGTTTTTGCAGTTATAGTAAAAGCACACATTTTATCTGAGCTCTGTCTTTACCACTATGTATTGAGATTAGGCAGTTTGATTGGCAGCTGGATCCTCCTTAAAGAGTTAAAGGTCAGCAATGCCAGTAAAAGCAATAAACGGTTTTACTTTTCTTGAGTGATTTCTTCATCAGGTGATTGAACATATAGTAATGATGAATATGGATATAAACACATCAATATATTTTATTTTCCATAATAAAATATAGACCTGAGGGACCTGTATATACAGGTTTAAGAAGAAATCTGGAATTACTTATGTGATGCTGTAGGATAACAAACGTATAACAAAATACTCAAGTTTAAAACATTATATATTTCCTTGTGGCTTCAATACATATTAAAATAACGTTTTCAAGAATGCAAATATTTTCCTTTTCTCTTTATTACAATTTAATACCCATTGCTTCACCTAAAGAAAATCACTATTCTGAATTCTAGCCCTATATATTAACTTTCTTAAATTCTATGTAAATGGAATTGTAAATAATTCGAGGAGGTGGTAACCCAAACTTACGAAGGTAAGCATAAACACTATTAAAAGTGCTTGCACATCATATTGTTTATATAAGTTAATAATTCATAATTTTCTTTGCAATTCTTTTCTTGTTATTTTGGATAGATGATGATGATGATGATGATGATGATGATGATGATGATGATGATGATTTTGTGCCAGGGACTGAACTCACAACCTCGCACTTGCTAGGCAGATGCTTATGCCGCTCAGCTAAATCCCTGGCTCTGGATAGATAATTTAATCAATCTCAGATAATAACACAAAGCAGTACCATTCATGGGGGCTAAAATAAAGAACAGCATGAAGCCATGAGAACCTAACAAATTATGTAAATATCCTAACATAAAGCCTGATGAGTTTTACTATGTTTGGAAATACTTGGTTGTCTTTATACATAAGTGAAATTAAGAATTTCCTGTTAGTTCTATAAACTAGCTATAGAGAAGTGATCCAAAAAATACTATATCTTTTTTAACCTGTGTTTGAATATAATAATACATAAATTTGCTGATTTTTTTCTAAGAATAATAGCCAAGACTGGGAAAATTCAACCTTAAGCACCAATACTTACCTGCTGATCTTGGACAAATTAATGATGACATTAATAAATCATAATGTTATTCTGAAGATTAAGTGAAGTGATGTAGGTAAAATATTTAGCAGAACATCCAAAAAATGCTAGAAATTAATTGTTACAAAATATTTCATATAGAGACATTTCAGATTCAAGTCAATATTATTAAAAGCATGCTTGATTTAGTAGTTCACACTTTGATATAAAGGATAGTTAAAATAAACTTTTATAGAATTTTATTAGGATTTTCAACTAAAATGGGATTTTTAAAATTCTAACTTGGACAATAATGAAAAATTTAAAAAGGAACTAAGCCTTAAATCTATTGAGGTTTTTCCTTTTTTCTCTAGTAATTTTACTATCATATGAATACATTTCAAAGTCTTCTTAAAATATATCATCATAAAATAAAGTTATATAAATAAAACACTTTCTATTTAGAAAACACTTTTTTAGAAAATGATTTGGAATTATTTTGTATTATATCACAAGAATATATCTGAGGTTTAGAAGCAATTTTTTATGTTACAGGGTTACACAGATTTACTAGAGTTGACTAAGAATTCCAACTTAAACTGTATGACCTTAGTCTATCTTACCTGATATATTCATGTTTTATTTTGTTTTGTTTTGTTTTTGAGAAGGTGGTTAGAAGTTTCTGGCCAAGAAATAATATTTACTGATTACTCAGTGACCTTGACAAAATTACATTAAATAAGACCAGAAAGAATGAATTTAATTTTTTTTAATAGATAACCTATGGAATTGTGTCTTTGGTAAGGATGAGGTCTAAAGGACTTCCATGATATATGTCCAAATAAGGGATGTAATAAGCTGATGAGATAGAGTTTTCCTTTGAGCAGGCCTTTCAAAGAAGATACATTGAATGATCAGTTTGAAAATATATTAATTTAATAAACTGATATTTCTATTATGATTTGAAAGACAATTTTCATGTCACTACCTGATAGGAATTTTCAAAACCTGGATCTTAATTATTTCTTTATCCTTAATGTTTAGAAGGATCAGACATACATTGTATTACTCAGCATTCTATCACTAAGGTAAAATACTAGGAAAAATTAACTTACAAAGGAAAAAGGTTCATAGTTTGGTTCATACTTTGGTTCATAGTTTTGGAAGATCCAGTCAAAGATCACATAGCCCTCTGATTTAGGCCTCTGATGTACACAAATCTTCATGATGAGAATGCATGATGGAGGAAGCTGCTCACCTGATGCGTGAAGAAGCAAAGAAACAGAAAAAGGAAAGGACTAGAAGTCCATAATAACTTTGAGAGTGTGCTCCCAAAAACCTATGGACTTCTCACAAGGATGTCTTCCCCATGAGCCATAGTATCTGCCAGTATGGCCACTTCTAGGGATCAAACTTTTAAAATATGGATTTTGGGGGACATTCATCTAAACTAAAATAAATGGAAATTATAAAGTATTTTTTAAAGATAAAACAGAATAAAACCAATCAAGCAAACTAGTGTAAGAGGTATAGGACTTCAAAACATTACAAAATCAACAATAGTTACCATAATGCCTTTTGATGTCTTCAAAATAACTGCAGATAACTTCAGACATAGTAAAAAATCAAACAGAGCAGAGTAGAATAGAAACAATAAAAAAAACATGAATGCAATGAAAGACTTCAAAACAAGGCAATAGTAAATCCAAATGGCTATCATAATATATCTTGCTATCTTTTAAATAGCTACTCCTGCCATTGGATTTAACATAATCAAACAAAACAAAAGAGAATGAAACCCAACCCAACAGAACAATGAAAATGATACAGGACTTCAAAACAAGACCATACAGAATCTGCAGTGGCTGCCACCCTCTGAAGGAGATTTACCCCCACCCCTAATGCCACACTGCATACTACTGTCTCCAGAGGCAACTCTGCATGAAGAGAATGTTTGTCAATATCAGGGAAGTTTGTTTACTTGTCACAAATACAGATCAAGGCACTTGGTAAATACAGACCAGAGATATTACTAAACATGTTACAGTGAAAAGGACAACTATCATAACAAAGATAAAATGGGCCCAAAATATCAATAGTGCTGATGTTGTGAAGCCCTCTTTCAGAGAAACAAAAACAAATGAGCACTTTACCATGGTCCCACTTGGTATTATGCAAACCACATTTTCTTTTTCTGTTGAAATTTAATCCTTGTAATTAACTAGAAAATATTTGATATTTATATCCACGTGTTTTTTGAAGAATTTATATCTTGAGCTTCTTTATATTGTTTTTTTAAAAGAATTTTTTTTTAATTTTAAAGAGAATACGATAAAACGAAGCAAAACAAAACAGAACCAAGCAGATCAGAGCAAAACAACGTGAATAACACAGGATTTCAGAAAAAAGACAACAGGAAATCAACAGTGGCTACCATAATGTCTTTTGTTTTCTTCGAAATATTTGTCCATACCATCACACAGTAAGTTATTACAAATCAAAATAGTATAAAAGCAATCAAAACAAAAGAATGAGAGCCTTTACAGGCCTTCAAAACCAGACACTAGGAAATTAATAATGGCTATCATAATGTCTCTTGTTTTCTTCAAAATAGCTATCCATACCTTCATACACATTGAAATTAAATGATTTAAAACAGATTAAAACCAATCAAAACCAAGAATAAAAGCACTGTTGGACTTCAAAACAAAATGATAGGAAATTATCAATAGCTACCATGATGTCTCACTTTCTTCATACCATCACACATAATAAAATCAATTCTTTTAAACTCTTTAGGTGAAGTTTTAGGCAGATATAAAGCTATATATGTACATTTATCCTTTCTGTATTATAGAGAAAAACAAAGTAAAACAGTATAAGAAAAAACAAGAGTGAAATAAATGACTATAACAAAGAGCACTAAACAATAACAAGGTAGGCTTCCAAAACAAGGTGGTAGGAATATGACAAATTTGGTTGTTTTGCATAGTTATCTTCAAAAGTCTTACTCGAATTACCAGATACAGTCATGCAAAATTGATCTAATTCTACAGATGTTAACTGTTTCGTTCCAAGAACTAATAGAATTACTAGTACAGTCATCTTAGTAATCTTATCTACAGATTTATATCTTTTTTCTTTTCCTATTTTCTCCTTTTCCTTATCTGACTTATTTTTTCCTCTTTGAGCAGTTTTTTGCCCTTTTATAATATCTATTGAAGATTTTGTACCTTATTTTCTCTTTCAGTTTCTTATGCTGGGGAGGCAATACTGTACTTACACGTGTGAGTTTGATTTGTTTCACTTATGAGTATGATCTCAAGTCACATCCATTTACCTATAAAAGCCTCAATGTGGTCTTTCTTTATAGCTGAGGAATACTCCATTGTATAAAAATGCCACATCTTTTTTATTCATTCCTCTGTTTATGGACATTTGTGTTGTTTCCAAGATTAAATTATTACATATTGTACTGCTGTAAACATGGGTGCACATATATCACTGTGATATGATGTTTTCAGTTCTTCTGGGAATATGCCCAAAAGTAGAATAGCTGGGTCAAATTGGTCCTCCAATCCCAGTTTTTTGAGGAAATTCCAGACTGATTTCCACAATGGTTGCAACAATTTACACTCCCACCAACAGTGCAGAAGTGTTCCTTTATCCTCATAGCATCTCCAGCATTTGCTGTTGGTGGTTTTCTTGATCTTGGCTATTCTTTCTGGAGTGAGATGGAATCTCAGTGTGATTTTAATTTGCATTTCTCTAATGACCAACGGTCTAATGACCGTTTTTCATGTATTTATTTGCATTTGCATTTCTTCATCAGAGAAGTGTGTATTCATCTCAGATGCCCATTTTGGATTGGGTCTTTGAATTTTGGGGGCTTGATTTTTTAAAAATTCTTTATATGTTCTAGATAGAAGTCATTTGTCTAAGAGACAGTTGACCAAGATTTTTTCCCAATTCATGTGTTTTCTTTTTTCTCTATTTGTGATTTCTTTTGATGGGCAAAAACTTTTTATAAGATGAGATATCAGTTGTTGATTCTTTGAAGTATTTCCCATGTAGTTAGATTTTTGTTCATGAATTCTCTGCCTGCTCTATGTCTTCAAGATTTCTACCTATTTTTTCTCCAGAAGATTAAGTATTTCTGTTTTAATATTTAGATCTTTGATCCATTTTGACTTTAGTTTAGTGCATGGTGACAGGCATGGGTCTAGTTTTAGTTTTCAGTATATGGAAAGTCAGTTTTTCTAGCATCCTATATTAAAGAGGCTTTCTTCCTAGGGGCTGAGGATTTAGCTCAGTGGCATAAGTGCCTGCCTTGCAAGCATGAATTCGTGAATTTGATCCCTGGTACTGATAAAAAAAAAGATAATAAATAAACAAAGAGGCTTTCTTCCAGTGAATATGTTTGTTCCTTTTGTAAAATATAAGGTGGCTGATAAGATAAAGTGCTTGTAGTTGTGGTTGTATCTTCTGTTCTATTGCATTGATCATCAGGTCTGTTTTTATTCCAGTATGATGCTGATTTTATCACAGTAGCTTTGTAGTATAACTTCAAGTCAGGGATTGTGATGCCTCCTGCCTTGCCTTTGTTGCCCAGAATTTCCTTTGCTATTCTAGGTCTCTTCTGGTCCCAGATGAATTTTAGGAATGATTTTTCTAGATCTGTGATGTATGCTAATGGTATTTTAATAGGAATATCATTAAATCTGTACAACAATTTTGGGAGAATGGTTATTTTCACAATGTTTGTTCTTCCTATGCATGAACACGATATGTCTTTCCATTTGCTGAGATACTCTTCTATTTCTTTTTTTAGAGTACTGTAATGTAATTTTCACTGAATAGATCTTTTACTTCCTTTGTCAGATTGATTCCTAAGTATTTCATTTTTTTGAATGCTATTGTGAAGGGTGTGGTTTCTATTATTTTTCTCTCAGTGAAATGTGTTGTGTATGAGAATGCTATTTATTTTTTAGCATTGACTTTGTATCCAGCTACATTACTGAATTTGGTTATTACATCTAGAAGTCTTTCAATGGAGTTTTGAGGAGTCTTCTATGTAGAGTATCATGTCATCTGCAAATAACAATAATTTAACTTCTTTTTTTCTATCCTTACTCCTTTTATTTCTCTCTCTTGTCTAATTGCTCTATTTAATATTTCCAGCACTATATTGAATAGGAGTGGTGATAATGGACATCTGTCTTGTTCTTGATTTTAAATTGAAAGTTTTCAGTTTTTGTCCATTTAGCAAGATGTTGGCTGTTAGTTTATCATATATGGCTTTTAACAGATTGAGGTAGAGATCATTTATTCCAGTTTTCTGTAGGGTTTTTATCATGAATGAGTGTTGGACTTTGTCAAAAGCTTTTTTTTGTATCTTTTGAGAAGATTACTTGGTTCCTGTCCTTGCCTCTGTTGTTATGGTATATTATGTTTTTTGATTTGCGTATGTTGAATCATTCCTGCATTCCTGGGATGAATCCTACTTGATCATGATGTATAATCTTCCTGATGACTTGTTGCATTTTATTTGCCAATATTTATTAAGGACTTTTGCATGTGTGTTTATTAGGGAAATTGGCCTGTAGTTCTCTTTGTTGGTTGTGTCTGTCTCTGGTTTTGGTATTAGGGTGATACTTGCTTCTAGGAACAAGTTAGGGAGAACTGCTTCCCTTTCAACTTCATTGAGGAGTTTGAGGAATATTGGCATTAAGTCTTCCTTGAATTTCATATAGAATTCTGCAGTGACCTGAGCTTTTCTTTGTTGGTAAGGTTCTAATTACATTTTCAATTTCATTAACTGTAATTGGGCTATTCAGTAGTTATACATCTTGATCCAGCTTTGATAATTCATATGTGTTTAGGCATCTATCCATTTCTTCTGTGTTATCAAACCTATTAGAATAAAGGTTTTCAAAGTAGATCTTGATGATTTTCTGTATTTCCACAGGATCTGTAGTGATTTTGCCCTTTTCATTCAGTATTGCATGAAATTGAGTTTTTTCTTTCCTTTTTTTAATAAGGTTGGCTAGGGGCTTTTCAATTTTATTTATTCTTTCAAAGAACTAACTGTTTGTTTTGTTAATTTTTTGTATTGGTTTCTTCATCTCTATTGTGTTGATTTCTGCTCCGATCTTTATATAATTTCCTCCCTTCACTGGGCTTTGGGCTTGACTTGCTCTTCTCTTTGTAGATGTTTGAAGTGTAGCATCAAGTTGCTTATCTGTGTTTGTTCTGTTTTCCTGAGGTGGGAATTCACTTCAATGAATTTCACTCTGAGGACTGTTTTTATTTCATCCCACAGGTCCAGTAAGTTGTGTTTTTATTTTTGTTTGCTTATAGATAGTTTAATTTCTTCCTTAATTTCCTCTTGACCCATTGATTGTTCAGAAATGTATTTTTAATTTCCATGTGTTTGTGGAGTTTTTGCAGTTTCTTTTGTCATTAATTTCTAGTTTCCTGGCACTACAATCTGGTAATATGCATGGGATAATTTCAATTCTTTTGCATTTACTTAAGCATGTTCTATGGGCTAGTTATGGTCTATTTTAGAGAATGTCACAAGTGAAGCGGAGAAGAGTATACATCCTGATGTTGTTGGGTGGAACACTCTGCACACATTTACTAAGTCCATTTGTTTACAAGTTTGACTTAGTTCTGTTATTTCTTTGCTGAGTTTCTTTCTAGTTGATCTGTCTCTTTGTGTCAATGGGGTGTTAAGGTCTCCTATTATAACTGTTTTTGCTTATTTGATTTTTCATTTCTATTAATTGTTTTACATAGCTGGTTGCTCCCATATTTGGTGCATATATATTTAAGATTTTTATCTCTTCCTCTTGAAGTTTTTCCCTAATCAGTATGTAATGATCTTCTTTTATCTCTTTTAATCATTCTTGGTTTGAAGTTCACATTGTCTGCAAACAGAATAGCTACTCCTGCTTTTTTTAGAGTTCCTGTTTCATGGAACATTGTTTTCTATCCTTTGACTTTCACTTTATTAATTTCCTTTTGTATCACATGGGTTTCTTGTATACAGCATATGGTTGGATATCATTTCTTGATCCATTCTGCCAGTCTATTTCTTTTAATTGGTGAATTAAGGTTATAAGTGGTATATATTGGCTTATTTTTTGTCATGTTATGTTTCTGCTGTTGGTTCTTTGCCTTTCTCCTATGTTTAATTGTTTGTGCTGCTTGGTGGTTTCTTTCTGTTGGTGTTCTTGAAGTCATAGTTATTTTTATGTATATCTAGAGTATCTTTCATTATTCTTTGCAGGATTGGTTTGGTGGTCATAAAGTTCTTCAGCTGTTCCTTATCATAGAAGTATCTTATTTCTCCATCAATTTTGAAGGATAGTTTTGCAGGGTACATCAATCTGGGTTGGAAGTTGTTTTCATTTAGGATTTGAAATACTTCACTCCATGCTTTTCTTGACTTGACAGTTTGTATTGAGAAATCTGCTGTAATTCTGATGGGCTTCCCTGTATAGGTGATTTGTATCTTCTCTTTAACAGCTTTTAATAGTCTGTTCTTAAGTTGAATTTCTGGGATGTTGATTATTATATGTCTGGGTGTAGATTTATTTTGGGTATAGCTATTTGGAGTTTGATTATGTTTCACTTATCTGTATGTCAGTTTCCTTTCCCATGTTTGGGAAATTTTGGGCTATTGCTTCTGTAAATAATCTTTTTATATTATTTGTATTGTCACCTTCTTTTTCATTTACATGTATCAGTCTTATTGTTTTTCCTTGCATCATCTTGCAACTATTGAATTGTTATTTCCTGATTCCTTGTTATTTTTGAAAGATCTTTCCTTTTCTGCTTATCTTGTCTAGCAGCAATCTTGTCTTCAAAATCTAGAAGTCTATCTTTCCATTCATTGATGCAGTTTTGTCAGTTTTTGATGGAATTTTTGATTTCTTGGATATCTCTTTGAATCTGTTTCATGCATTCTAGTTCTTATATTTTTCACTCAAGGCTGCAATCATTTTGCTCTTTTCTTCTGTTTTTAAAAACTATATCTTCTTTAGATGTGTTCAGCATTTCTTTATATTTATTATTTCTTCTTTTACCCGTGAGATTATTTTTGATCTGAGTTTGTTTATGCCTTCATGGAGTTTTTGTGTAATTCAGTTACTATCATTTCAGAAGTTTCAGATATAGATCTTACATTTTCTCCTATGTCCATGTCTCCTTGGCTTATTTGAGATGGGCTGGAGGTTTGTGATTGCATTTTGTTCTTTTGTTTTGTGATTTCCTTGTATTCCCTTGGGACAGTTGAATGCTAAGTCTCAGTTGTTTCTTGGATCAAGGATGGCTATGTGTAGTGGAGGAAGTTTTCCCAGTTCATTGGTGGATGTTAGGCAGTCCTAACCAGTCCCTAGTGGCACTCCAAGGCTCCAAAAGGGGTGTGTGTGTGCTGACTGGCCCTTCATCACACCCCATGTGTCTTACCAAAGCTCCCTGGTTGCTTGAGGTCACTAGGCAGGGCCCTACCAGGTTCTGGGTGGTGTGCTAAGGCTGAATGGCATGTGGCACTGGGAAGGCCTTCAGCTCATGCCACGTGACACAGCAAAGCTCCCTGGCTTCTTGAGGTCTCTGGATGGGGCCCTAACAGGTTCTGAGCAACATAGTAAGGCTGCACAAATAGGTGGCATTCACTGTGGGGGCTCTCAGCTCATGTCACTCAACACTCAGTGGCTCCCAGCTACCTGGGGGGTTACTGGGTGGCACCCAACCAGGATCTGAGTGACAACCCAAAGGTCCTGGACTGTTTGGGAATGCTGGGTAGGGCCCTATCAGTTTTCAGGCAAAGTCCTGTGTCTGCACAGCTAGATAAATTTCACTGTGGAGTCCTTGAGCTCACACGCGGTGGCTGCCGATATGGGGGGGGGGGTTGCTGTGCAGAGTTCAATCAAGACCTGGTTGATGACCCAAAGGTGGTGGACTGTTTGGGGATGCTGGGTGGAGCCCTACCAATACCAAAGTCCCGCAGCTTTGTAGCTATATAGATTTCGCTTTGGAGTCTTCAGCTCTCACCACTCAACACTCAGCGGCTCCTGGCTACCTGGAGATTTCTGGGTGGCGAGAGAGTATATTGTTTCTTATAAAATTTAAAGCACAATTAAAATGTAATATTTGAATACACACAGAATGGAAAAGTCTTTAAATTTCATTTCAAATGAGCCTAATCATGAATGCTGATGCTTTTTTAAAGTACGTAGCATTTGCTTGGAAATAATGATTTAAAATAAGAATTTTAAAGAGTCTGTTTTCAACAGCAACAATGAAATCTATAGTATAGTAAACTTTCTCATTGATTAAAACAACATGTGAGGTGAAAATGAAAAAAAAGTCTCAGGGAAATTCATGAAAGAACTTTATGCTCTTAGATATCATTTACACATAATGAGATATTGGAAATGCTAATGGTTGCCATTTAAACTTCAGAAATAAAAGCAGCTTTGGATTTGTTTTTATCTTTTCCATTTTTTCTGCTATATAAGTCTGACAAGTTGATTGTTACCAGTGACACTTTCATTGCAAAGATGATACTAAAGCACATGTGATTGGAAAACTGAATAGTAATATTTTCCATATCTAGAAAATGTGCCCAATAAAAGTTTATGAGAGGGGGTCCATTTTTACTAGCCAAATGCATAGAAAGCATGGAAAAATGCTCAAAGTAAATGGTGGCAAAATTTTTTTTAAATGATTTTTGAGTAGTGAGAATGAAGAGATGTGTGATTCTGCCATGTTGTGCATAAAGTGAAGGTTATCTAGAACTCATATTTTGGTTCCTAGACTAAAACTACAAAAACTGAGAAGAATGAACTTTACCCCATAAACACACTACCCCTCCTTTCCCAAAACCAGAAATACTCTTATATCAAAATAATGACATAAACATTGGGAAAATATATAGTACTGCAGCCTTCTCGGAATATGTTGTGTTGAATTTACTTTGTTTACAAAATTAATGTTACATGTACAAGCACAAATACAGAAAAATTTAGATCTTATGGTAAGCTTGACTTAATTTTTAAGAGTTCATGAGATAAATTACTGAAATACATGCCAAACCTTACAACTTGTAGAACAAGGAAGGCACTTCTACCATTTCAGAAATAATCATCATATCTTCAAGTAACAAAGTGGTAACGCTGCTTTATTTCTTGGTACTCATAACTGGTGAGTCCTTAAGTGATTATATATACTATAGGACTTGTGGCCATGCTAAATTGCACTTCAAAAACACAATTCTGATGTGCACAAGCAGTTCAGAAACTGATATCACATTTCTTTAATACATACACTGCACTATATTAAAAAGCATTTGATATCACAGCTCTATTTAGGGTCTGGCAATTATTATATAAACCTGGACATCTCAGAAGCTTATAAAATCCTCCAGACCTCTCTCAATCCCCACAGGGAAGAAGCAGATTTGTTGATGAATTTTCTCTGATAATTCAGACTGAAGATATAAGAAGACACAGTAAAACTTATTTTAGAAAGTGCTTTGGTTTCTCAGAGTATTTTTTCCAGCTGTGTGTAATCTTTAGAAATAATCTGAGTCCTTGGATACTTATCCATAAACCACCACATGTTCATGATTTAATTTGGGAGCAACACAAGATGATGTGGCACATTAAAGACTGACTTGCGATGTGAAATCATGTGTGTGCACATTATGTAACTGAGATCAGGTAGAAATGATATCGTATGCCAACAGAATCTATCTGAAGAAAAATATTTTTGAATCTATGTTGAATATAATTTCTTAAAACTAGTGCTTTTACTTTCAATAAAGCCTGATGTCAAATATAATAGACTCCAGATAAAAGGTCAGATGTACAAATTGTCATATATAATTATCCATTTTGCTACATCAAACAATGGAGAATCTATGTAAATGTCTGAGTAGCTAATTAGGGTCACTAACAATATGGTCCTTGAAAAACAGTTTACTTACCTTGAAGTTACATGATCTAGTTTCATAATCTGTACTCTTGTCACATAGATGCTTGCCTCTGAATATTAGAAAAGGTGTGTTCAATTCTACTGGTTAGAAACTGTTACTTAAATTACAAATCACTGGAAGAAAAATAAACAGAAGATAATTGCATATTTTATTAAACATCTCTATTTGCTTGCACACTTTTCCTACTTCTTTTGTAAATAAAACCAAAATGATACATTGGATATGCAATTTCGAGAGTAAGTGTAAAAGTAAACAATCAATTCTTTCTGAAGCTTACAATATTTTTGAAGCACATCGGTGGAATCTAAGCAGCATAACAAACAAAAGATGCAGCTTTTGGAAAGGTACAGTCTAAACTGTGATGAGCTTCAAATTACACTATGAAGTATTTAATTGTTTACATATGGGAAGTTTGCTGATTGTGCCTGGGCATAGACAAGAATAAAATAGCAATTATACATGGCATTGTTTTCTTATGGTTTCTTTAGTTGCTTGTACAGCTAGATAGAAAGCAATTGCTAAACCAGAAGGATAATATTTCAATATAGTCAATCAGATGAATAGCTTTGTAAGATCTAGATTCATGATAATACATTAAGCTTTCATAAGAAACATTTTAAAGAAAATCTGTAGTTTTTGTGTTTCTGTTGTCATCCAAATAAAATATAAAAGCTAAGATCAGTGCACACTGTTAAAATGAGTATCATAATTTTATTTTTAAACATAAAAGAAAAAGCTTCCTAATTACCAAGAGTACATTAGCTAAACGAAGAGGCTTTTCCTCCTAGACATCACTATAAAGATGTTTTAAGGGATAGTTTTCCTAAGGACATTTTATGTATCATTTTATTTTTGGCAAATGCAGTGGATATAATCATTTGATCACAATTCTGCAGAGGTGTTATGATCCATGAAAATTTCAAGACATATAGCCAGAGCTTTGACTACATTGCTGTATTCACTATTAAACTGCTTGCAATATATTTGCAAAGAAATGGAATTATTGGTTGGGAGTTTTTGTTGTAGAGTCAATAGACTCTAAAACCAATAGGACTATCTTCTCCTCCACTTAGTATATAAGGAGTGAAAACTGAGCACTTAGTAGTTGTTCTTTGAAGTGATAATATGTACCATTTGGTAACCAACCCTTTTTTATGTAACAAATAAGATACGTTATCACAACCTAGGTAGTGATATTTTGGATTAGACCTTGTTTCACCCATGATCACAGTCTGTCTCTAGTAGATGCCTCGAAGTATATTTTGCAGAAGAACATCTTTGGTATCCATGACATACTATGGTACAGGTTTTCATTATAAATTGCTATAGAACTATTATTCACAAACTTAATGTAATCTTGCCAAGACTATATGTAATTTTGTCTTGATTATAATTGAGTCCAGTGTCTTTTGTGTAATTATTTAAAATATGTGTAATAGTAGTTTTCTTTAAAAATTGTCTTTCTCAAATTGTAAGTAACAGCTACAAATTCATCCATATTAAAGCTTTACAGTGTTTAGTCAACAAGCAAGTCATTTATAGTGACAAATGCAAGGTATTTTTCCCAGTTGTTTCTGAGAGACATAAAAAGAGAGACATACTCATCCTACTTTCCAGGGGATTATACTGTACCAGGAAGACAAGACATGTAAATAATTTTAATAAAAAAGTATGATTCAGAAATGTTATAATATGAGTGTGTTCATGTTGGGAAACTTTACATGTATATTAACACATGGAGACCTCAAAGATGAGGCTAGAGAATTTTCATGTGTCCACTGTACATTTTACAGATACATATATATGCAAGACTCTGTGAAGGACCTGAGTTGCCTGGCAGGAGACAGGAATAATTTTGAGTATATCATGATATGCCTGACTCACTTTTCCCACATGTGACATTTCTAACTTACACTGTAGAGAAAAATCACCAAAATGAAAACATGAATTAAAAATAATACAAGTGTCAATCAAATATTTTCTAAGAGTAGGATAAAAATGTTTTGCTTAAATTTTGAAAATAATTTATGCTGGAATATGAGTAATGTTTACTGTAAAATGAACAAATAGTAACAAATGGGGAAAAATATGAGTAAGAAGATAAAGAACTTTATGATTTATTCTAGTGTATGAAAAGTACCTGGCAAAATGAAGAAATAGAGAAATATGAATGGGAAAACAGCTCTCGGTAATAACCACTTCTGCATGCTATTTCCAACTAATTTTTAAGGCAAGTCAATATATACATACCTAATTTTTTGTTTTATGAAAAATACACCATCTTGCATGTGATTTTTATAAATCATATATTTTCTATTAAGAATATAACAGAGACTTTTTCACTTCTTCACTTTAATGGGAGACATAAGGCTGTTTTTTTTTTCTTTAAGATAAATTCTTTGAATTCTTTCATTAAGGAGGTGTCTAAATTTCTATAAAATATTGCAATTTTCTATAAAATATTATAATACTATTGTAATTTATACTTTCACCATTTGGAAAATATGTTTGACATTTTCATTTCTCTTTATATATGAAAAAATAAGCCCTGAAAAACAAATTGTTGATTTTTTAAAAATAAAAACTTATATTTTAACTTACTGCCATTCTGATAGGGAAACATGGCATTTTATTAATTTGAAACTGATTTTTGAATTCTTAACATATTTAAGACATTTTGATTTTTAATTGAAAATTTACCCTCTACTTTTCTGACATTATAACTATCCTTTATGAATTTAGTTCATGTCTGTGGTTTACTATATTGGTTGGTTTTAAGATCTCTTTATAAGCTTAAGATAGTTACTTTGTTATATTTTTGTAGTATTTTCAGTTTATTATTTGTGGATTTTTATCTTGTAAAATATTAGAAATTTATTTTTCTACAGAAAAATACAATTTTCTCAAAACCATTTATTGAGATGCTACCCTTTCCACACAAATTTGTTATGCCCTGTTTTGTTCATTTAAATTCTGTTTATGGCCTCTAATTCAGTTACACATTTTAATTTTTCATCCTTACTTGATGTCATATATTTTATTTACTGATTTATTTTTTAGTAGTACATTTTACTCCAGTGTGTTGTTCTCTAAAATTATCTTAGTTATTTCTGATGACTCTCTCAAATGAATTTTTAAGATTCTCTTAAGATTTGATTAAAATTGTCCTGAAATTATAGATTAAGTTAGAGTGAATTGGCATCCATCATATTGATTCTTCTCAACCATTAATAAGATATGTTCTCTGAAGTATTTTGTTTTTTCTTTAAAATGTCTTTTAAATACTAGTTACATGTTATTAACTAGTATGTAAATAAGGGCCAAAATGTATAATAGGTATTGTGAAATAGGAAGAAATGTTCCAAAGGAAAGAGGAACTAGGGAGGAAATGGAAAAGAAAAAAGAAAATAATAAAAGAAGGATAAAATGGAAGCAAAGTTTTGTAAATAAGGAGGGAAAGAGGGGTTAAAGAGAGAAAAGGGGGAAAAAAAGAAGAATCAAGAGATATTATTCACAGATACAAATTCCCTATGATGAATGTGATCATTATGTGTATCTAAATTGTACCAATAAACTTAATTTTAAAGAGTATTAATAAAAAGCCTGAAGTTTGTCAAGTTTTTGCTAGAGAGCCACTATTGACAGCACTTGCCATGTTATTGACATCATGGGCTCATGGTCAGTTCTGATTTTCTGTGACTAATTAGATTTTTCTTTTTTTTTTGTACCGGGGATCAAACTCATGACCTTGCGCTTCCCAGGCAGGTGCTTAAGCCACTGAGCTAAATCCCTGGCCCCTGTGACTAATTAGGAACACCACGTACAGCACCTCTTCACCAAGAACTGCCTTAGACTTCAGGACACTGCTGTCTTATTTTTCTTTCTATCTTTCTAGTTGAGGTACCACTAGTGTTTTGTCTCTCCTACTTTGATATGTGAGAATTAAAGGACTCAGTTCTAGAATTTTTCCTTTCTTTTATTTGGACTCACTCATCTACTATATATTTTTAATGATATTATATTTAAATTTCTAGTTTGTTTAGTTTATCTGAAGTTTAAATTTATGTATCTGATTGCCCACTCATCACAGTTTAGTGTGTATTTTCAACAGAGTGGTGGGTAATTGTCAACACTCCCTGGTCAAACTTACTCTACCTGCATTTCAACTACGGGGAACTCCATTCTACCAGTTATGCAGGCCAAAACTCTGGAAATCTCTCATACAATGTGCAGCTAGCTAACGTAAATCCTAGCAGTTCTGTGTAATGTAGATAAATAACTATAAAATAATTTCCCACCACTTCACTGTCCTCATCCTGGTCTAAGGCATCATCATGTTTTACCTACAGTTTTTCATTAATTTCTCAATCTGTCCTCGAGCTACAACACGTCTCTTTCAGACTATTTCTTAAACTCTCTTTATAAGGAGTTTGAATCATATTTCTTTTCTTTACAGAATCATCCAATGGGTCCCAAAGAGACTTCAGTCTGTATGGTAACCTATAGGCCCTGATGGGACCTGCAGTTCTTCTAACTTCTTTGAATTTATTTCCCACTACTCTTCCTTCCCCTGGCCTCACTGCACTTCACAGGCCAGCATACCCTTCTCTCTGCACTCTGCATTTGCTGGCTTTCCTGGATAAGCACTCTCCCTCAGATCCACCAAAGGCTTACTCCCTTCCTTTAATATTTACTCGATGGTTGTTTTCAAAGGAGTCCTTCCCTGCTCTCCCAATCTAAAAATGTAACTTATTTCCACCACTGTGATGCTTCATGCAGTAACTTAATTTTTATTTGATTTATTATTATTTCCTCCTCTTCCCTTTTAGAATACAAGTTCAACAGAGCACAGAGATTTTTTTTAGTTGTTTAGTTTTTCAACTGTTTTTGTTTATTGTGATATAGCCCAAATTTAGAAAATGTTTAATGCACACAGCAGGTGTTTGGTATCTGTTGAGTAAATGGCTAGATGACATCAAGGAATGATGTTGGCTTCTGTTTGATGCTGTAACAAATTGCCACAGTTTAGTGGTTTAAAAGAGCCTATATTTTCTTATAGCACTGGTGGTCCGGTCCCCAAATAAATTTTCTATTCTGAAGTCAAGGTATTGGTAGGACTGTTTTCTTCTGGAGACTCTGCAGAGAGAAACTGTTTTCTTGAGCTTTTTGGCTTGTAGTGGTTACATATTGGAATTGAGTTCAAGGAACATAATTTTCAAAGCCCAGCCACTGTGTCTTTGCTTTGATTTTCATGTCTCTTCCTACTCTCAGAATCCCCTTGCCTCCCTCCACTTGGATATTCTAGTATACTCTTCAAATTCTTAACTCAGTCACATTTGCCATACAAGGTGATATCCACAGCATCAGATGTGGACATTGATTAGGGATTGTTATTTAGCCTACCAGGGTGAAGTAACTCTTTACTATTTAATGTGTGATAATTTTTAAAATTCATGAAAAAGCATTGACTTTACTGAATATTTCTTTATCAACTGAGATAAGTTATATATTGATTCTTCTATAACTCTTTGTTTGTTCTTGTGGTAAAAAATATCCAGCATAAATTTACTGCTTTCATGTTTCCTAAGTGTACAGCTCAGCAGTGTTGTACCTATGGAGAACTGGCTATAGGATAGTCTTGTGGCTACCAAATCCCCAGATGCCGAAGTTCCATGTATAAAATAGAACAGTATTTCCATATAACCTATGTGCATCTCTCTAAATCACCTTCAGATTATTTAATACAATGCAAATGATATGTAAATAGTTGTCATTTAGGTTGTTTAGAGAATAATGAAAGAAAAACAGTCTGTGCATGATCAGGAGAGGTACACTCTGCAAATTTGTTTCCTGGATATTTTCTATCTATATTTGGTAGAATCCTGGACTGCATAACACAAAGATCTCATATTTGAAAATCTGCTTTCCTTTTAATTTGCTTCCCTTCTCTCTGACAGGTTAGGAAATACCATTGTAAAGTAGGTGTTATGTGTCAATTTGGCTAGTCTATAGGGCCCACTTGCCTTATCCAACACTAGTCTAATATTGCTGTGAAGATATTTTGTAAATGTGACTAACATCTACAATCAGTTGAATTTAAGTAAAATGATCTATCCTTCACTGCATGGGTGGTCTTCATGCAATCAGTTCAAAGTCTTAAAAGCAAAGATTGAGGATTTCCAAATCAGAAGAATGAATTCTTCTTCAGACTGCTACATAAGAGCCTGATAAATTTTCAGTCTATAGTTCTACAGTTTTTTTTTAAACTCAAAGGAAATATTAACCCTTACCAACTTTATGTTCCCTACAGATTTTGTTCCTATAACTCCATAAATGTGCAAGCCAGTTCACTAAATCAAACTTATCCTTCCTCCTCTCTCTCTTTTCAACACATGTACACACACACACACACACACACACACACACACACAGAACTTATTCTGTTTCTCTAGAGAATGATGCATAATACAACCTCCTATTTCACAATTTTATTTGCAAAACAGCAAAACCCAATGCAATGGAAGTTACAGGTTTTTGATGCCTAAGTGCTATGGGAGAAATGTAACACCCAACCTGTTAAATGTCAAATGTGCTGAGTTTGTGGTCCCACAACATTGAGGAATGAAGTCATGAACCAAAGGAAGAATTTAGGAGTTTTACTGTAAATAAAAGGAAGAAGAATAGCCCCTGAATTTCCAGGAGAGGGTTCCAAATGGACTTTAAAGACTACTGAGGCCCTTTATCATGGGTAATTTACACAATAAGATCACAAAGAGGTACAATTTGGGGGAGACTACAATCAACCTGTAGGATTACAAGTATAGACCTTTAGTTAATATTCATCCAGTAGGAAAATGAATCATGTAGCAAGGGTGCACGGGAAGATCAAAGGCATTTTTGGGAAAGGAGAGGAGTATGGGTCCTGGAGTTCTGGTCACCCTCCTATGGGCCTGATGCTTATCTGTGCCCACTGGACCAGGTGGTGCTACTTAAAATATAATCTCAACTTGCTGTTTGTCTCTAGGAAGGCTTACAGATCAGGCACTGACTTCCAGCTATAGTTTGGATGTCTATAATTTTTGTGCTGACTTTCTATCTAATTTAGCTGTTTTACTTAACTCTCACCAGTATTTTGTTCCCTACAGATTTTGTTCCTATATATTCATAATTGTGCAAGCCAATTCCCTAAAATTAAGTTTCTGTGTGTGTGTGTGTGTGTGTGTCTATTTCTGTCTCTGTCTCCCCCCATACACACACACACACACACACACACACACACAGCCACACACAGGGCTTATTCTGTTTCTTTGGTGAACTCGGCATAATACAGCTTATTTCACAATTTTATTGGCGTAGTAGCAAAGCCCAGTTCAATGGAAGCTACAGACTTTTAGTGTCTAAGGAAATGTATAGCTATGTGACAGGAAAGAAACAGAATTTAAGTCCTTTAAAATATGATATACTCTTTTCCTCTGATATGATTTTGGGTAACTATTATAACAAAATCATTCCATCAAATTAATAGTAAAATTCTGACAAATATAATCCCTATTACCACACATGCATATACACATGCAAAATGTTGACTAAACATCTAGTTGATTTTAATAAGGAAAACGCAACTTCTACTAAGGTTAAGTGGTAAAATCTGGAATAGTTAAAAAAATAATAATAAGCACACTAATAACCAGAAGGCTTTGCCAAGTTGAAAACATTGAGATGGCAGCTGTGGTTGTGAGCACTGAGAAGAAATCAGTGATGAAACACAGTGAACTTCAGCATGGGATTTGGGAACACCCTAAGGGATCCAGAGGCATGGAAATAAGGGAGGAATGAGCCTTCAAAGAATCTCGAAAAATAGCTAAGGCTCCACACAGAGTCTGTGACTGAAAAGCGAAAGAAAATTAGACAAGCTGAGAGACAGTGGGGAATCTTTTCTGTTTCTTCTCAGCCTCCCCTGGCAACGCCAGCCTCCTGTTTTAGCTACAAGAGTAGCTAAAGCATATTTACAATCTATGCACCATCATCTGTTATCTTCCTGCCTGCTTCATTATGAAATCCCCCTACATGCTTGAGCTACTGAAATATCTGCACCACACCTCTACTCTTTCTGGTAACAAAAATTGTCAGTGACCAAGAAGTTAGAGCTACAGACAACTTTCTTTCTGATTCAACTTTTGTGATGCCTTAAGTAATACTGGGGGAATATGAGTATTGCTGGTCACTGGAACCCTTACTGATGGCTTCTGCCTGTCTTGGTTAATGGATGTTTTGGAGTATTTTACAAATGAAGAGCATAGGAAAAACTACAGAGATGTGAAAAGAGAGAAATAAATGGCACACGACACAAGCATGCCAGTTGTATTTAAAAAGCTTAACTTAACATACAGCCAATCACCTATGTTATTTAACTCTGTGTGTGTGTGTGGGACTGTCTAGAAAACTGAATGTGAACACTACTAATCGAAGAGTCTCTGAATGAATTTTCATTTCAAAGGTAAATATTTACATTCATATAATAGTTCCAAATAATAGTTCCTATGAAATAGTTCCTCATAGGAGGAAATCTAGAAAAGGATTAAAATTCTAATGCCACTGAATCTTCAATTTAGAATGTAAAAACAAGTTTCTTTATGTATTGTCTTTTTACTGAGAATTTTTTTGTAGGAAATGAAAAAAGAATTGGGGCTGGGGATTTAGCTCAGTGGCATAAGTGCCTGCCTGGCAAGTGTGAGGTCACTAGTCCAATCCCTGGTACAAAATAAACTAAAATAAACTAAGTACAAAAATCATAATAAACTAAGGGTTTCTAATTTAAAAGCATTTGTTTTCATCAAAAATGACTCATAGCAGAGTCAGGAATTATGCCAAAAAAATCCTGTGACACAGCCAGGGATTTAGCTTAGTGGTGTAGGCACCTGCCTGACAGGCACAAGGTCATGAGTTCAATCCCAGGTACCCCCCCAAAAACCCCCAAAACCTGTGAAAAGTCAAAATGAGTGTCATGCTGTCCTTGTTATATAGAACCTTTTCTTGGCTACACATCTGTAAATAGGTGCTCTGTCAACAGAGGCTTCCAGTATTGCATCTGCTGAAAAGCAAAGCAGTTCTTTTTGCTGAGGTTGTTGATAAGAGGGTGCTGAAGACCTTTAAACAAAAACACCTTGTCCTGCTCTTGAGGCAGGCTGCTTAAGATTTGTCTTACTGTATTCAAATCATTTCACTTTGCTATGGAGAAGAAACCTAAGAAAGGGTTATGCGTATATCAGAAAGGAAGATACATTATATAGATTCCTAAATTTATAAGACGTACACTATAAACTGTATAAATTGCACAAAACATTTATTTATATTAATTGAAACATTATAGATGTATAAACATATTACATTTATTTAAGCAATTATTAAGGTATGTCTTAAATGTCAATGTAAAACTCTCAAATGACATTTTAGAGACTTTTCACCTATTAAATAATAAACATAGTTTTCAGAGAGTTCCAGCTGGAAAGATAAACAATCGTTTAAAGATTAGATAAACTCTGGAATTCTGAAGCAAAGAACAAAGGGGCAACATTGTTACAAAATTCTCACAGGTGATTGTATTCCACTGTAACCTGCCTTCAGCTAATTAAATACCTGATTTTGACTTAGGGTTTTTTTTTTTTTTCTCTGAAATGGTAAAAGAAAATGTTGGTATCTGCCAAAGTCCATATTCCTGAAGAATTATGGTTGTTATTTAATTAGCTTTGCCACTTGTACCAGGTCTGGCACTGCCACTGTTTGGATGTGGGCTGAGTGACTCCCACGGGTGTGCTATGATTAAGGGCTTAGTTCTCAAGGTGACACTTTTGCCAGTAGTGGAGCTTTGGAGAAGTAGGTCCTGGTGAGTCATCCTAGGGTGTGAGGTGTTTTTTGTGAGACTTCTTGATAGTTTTTGTAGGACCCCTTATGTTCTTGACAAAGGACTGTTAGAAAACACACAAGCTTGAGTCCCACAGCTTTTCTCTCTGCTGCTGGCTACAGATGCAACCACGACCGAGGACCGCGCTCGCACCTGCACTTTCCCACAGCCACAGCTAGAGTGAGATGAGGGGCCAGTGTTTGGACCTCGAAGCTTTATGAATGTGAAGTAAATAAACCTCTTTTATTCATAAGTAGTCTGTTTTAGCTATTCTGTTAAAGTGACAAAAAGCTAATACAGACACCCACCTACCTTTTTTAACCTAACATTTTCTTGGTCAGGCATCCTATGTTTCAAAACACTATGAAAATAGCACTTTTTCTTGACTTTAACAGAAAAATAGATTTCATTACTTTTCCTGTTGCTTAATGTCTTAATTTCAGGATTTCAGGTCAGCCTATGTATATATATAGACAGAGAGCTATAGATACGTACAGTTAGGCTATATTTTCAACAGACAGATGGCATTGTGAATCTTAATACTTGCTAGGTTGCCTTCTGTGTGCTATTCTAGAGGATAAAAACATAAAGGAAGCACTCCAAGATCATCTCTACACTTTCCAGCAGCATCAGCAGGAGTGTGAAATAATTCTTCCTTTCAGTCTGCTCAACTTGTACTTGATTAGTCTGTTATGCTATATAAAGACCACAAAAAAAAAAACAAAAAAAACAAAAAGCACCCTTCCAGTGTAGTGTCTGTCACATTCCAGACTGGGAGAGGGTACTAGACTGTTTGCTCAAGGATACCACTTTGCCCTTTTTCTTAATTAGCAGTTAGAAGATTGCAAGGCATAAGTAATGAGGTGACATGGAACATAAATGCTGTTCACCTACAGCCAACCACTCTCTAAATTATTTTCCTCTTCTTTCGAAGCTACCATTTCTGGTATAGAAGAGAAATACAATGCCTTATGTGAGTAGGAAGCTCTCTTTAAAGCATCTGAGCATTATTTACTCAGGATTCTCTTTTCATCAGCAGTCATCATTTAATTGTGTAATTACTCAGAGTTTATTTTTGAAAAGAGCAAGTACTGCCTCTGAACTTTACAAACTGTAAGATGCTATGAAAAATAGATAGTACTGTTCTTTTGATTTTAACCATTACTAGTGCTGGGCTTTGTGTTTAGAATTAGATGAGTGTCTGTGATTTCTAAAAGGTTAGTGAACTACAATACTGAGCCATTAGGTGAAACTGCAGGAAGTATTGTTTAGTATTGAAATGGTATTTACCGAACATGCTTTCCATGGAAAGGCTGTATTTGGCGTTCATCTCTACTGCAAAGTAACAAAGAAAGAAAGAGGAAAAAATAAAACAACAACCAAAAAAAAAAAAAAAAGCAAACAAAATATGACACCCAGTTACACTTAAATTTCAAATTTCGGATTACTAATGAATCACTGTTTTAGAATATTATGTCCTGATACTATGTTTTTAAAGTTTTATGTTAGGGATGAAAAAAAGATAAACAATTAAACCAAGTTTCAAAACAGGTTAGTAGAATAGTTATAATACATTGCATATTATTGTCTTCCTAGTAGCTATTCAGAGTAAAAGATGTAGGCATGATATCTTGTCTAAACAATATTATCACAACCTTTCTTTTCAAGAAACAAAGAGAAACTAACTGTATAACTATATTAATTATCTGGTATGTATATATATATATTTTTTTCTTTATCCTTTTCTTTCTTTCCCCTTTTCTCTATCACAGTTCATCTTTTCTTTTAAATAGTTTCTTTCCAATTCACAACATCTATTATATATTTCAGAACCTATTTATTTTTTCAGTTTCTCATACTGAAAAAATATAGTGAGATAATACAATTTTTACACATATGGGTCTGATTTATTTCACTTAGGATACAAGCTCTAGTTGTATCTATTTACCTATAGAGTTCTCCAGTTATCCTTCTTTATGGCTTTGTAGTACTCAATTATATAAAAATAGCATATCTTTTTTATCCATTCCTTGGTTTATTTCCAAGATGTAGCTAATACAAGCTGCACTGCCATATACATGGGTGAACATAGGTAGCTGTGGTATGGTGGTTTTAATTCCTCTGGGAAAATATCCAGAAGAGTAATAGGTGGATTAAATGGGATGTCAAATCCTAGTTTTTTGAGGAAACTACACACTGATTTCCACAGTGGTTTCACTAATCTACACTCCCACCAACAGTGGAGAAGTGTTCCTTTTTCCCCACAGACCCTCCAGCATTTGTTATTGGTTGATTTCTTGATGATAGCCATTCTTTTCAGGATGAGATGCATTCTCAGTGGTCATCTCAAGTGATCAAAGATGTTTAACATTTTTTCATGTTTATTTGCCTTTTATGTTTCTATATCTGAGAAGTGTGTGTTCATCTCAGATGCCCATTTTTGGACTGAGTCTTTGAATTTGGGGGGTCTGATTTTTTTTCAACTCTTTATATGTTCAAGATAAAAGTCCTTTGAGGAAAAGCTGGCTAAAATTTTTTTCTACTCTGAGTTTTCTTCTCATTCTGTTGGTGCTTTCTTTTAATGTGCAAAAGCTTTATTTTTCTTTTTAAAAGATATCATTATATTTCTTTTTCTTTTTTATTTTAAATGAAAAAAGAACAAAAATAGTAATGCAGAATCAAAACAACATAATAGGAGATTAACAATAGTTAATATATTGCATAGTTATCTTCAAAGTAGTTTCTCAGATTACAAGATAGAGAAATGAAAGAATGATCAAACAATGAAAGCGCAAACCATTCTTTTTGATGAATTATCAGAGATTAGTTGAATTATCTATCTTGTATATATAATCTTTTCCCTTCTTTCTTTTCTCCTTTCTCTCACCTCCATTTTTTTTTCCTTTTGAGCAGTTTTATCCCCTTTCACTTTCATATATCTTTTGTACAATTTGTATCTTATATGCTCTTGCAGTTTTTTATAATAGGGAGATAATATGATGCTTACAAATGTGAGTCTGATTTATTTCACTTATGAGTATGGTTTTGAGTTTCATCCATTTACCTATAAAAGCCTTGAATGTATCCTACTTTATAGCTGAGTGTAAAAATACCACATCTTTTTTATTTATTTGGCAGTTAATGGGCATTTGAGTTGTTTTCACTATTTAGCTATTTCTGTGCTGGGAAATTTTCTACTATTATTTCTGCAAATAGTTTTTTTTTTTAAACATCATTTGTATTGACTCCTGCTTTTTCAGTGACACCAATTAGTCTTATATTATTTTTTCTTATGGCTTCTTCCATTTGTTATTTTACTTCTGCTGAGATCATTTCCTAAAGTTCCATTGGTTTGATTCTAATTTCCTCTATTTCTTTGTGTTTTGGACTTGTCCCAGATAGGAAGGGCATTTGGGATTTCATTTTGAATTTTCATCTTGTTATATTCTATTTTATTTTGTTTTCTGTATTAACACTCTTAGATTTCTAATGTTAGGCAGATTTACCACTGATGGCAAGTCTTTTCCAGTAGGTATCTGTTCCTTAGGATGTCTCCTCTTGCCAGCAGTGCTGTACACCTCTTGCCTGTATCACTGTACTCTTCTCACCAGCAAGCTATCTCAGGGACAGTGGAGGAAGGGCAGAGCCACGATTGACACCCTACTTACTAGAACCACTATCCTGGTGACCATGGAGGAAGGGCAGAGTGCAGACTTGCACTATACTTTGAGGCACTGCTGGTCTGGGCATTAATATTACATTTATGTTGACATGATTTATCATTTCCTGAATTTTGTAGTTAATGAGGCATTCTGTATCGTCAACTTTAAAGATAAAATATCAAAATTGCTGATATTGGTACTTTCACTGCTGATGACCATGTGGAACTGTGACTGATCAGAGCTGGAGCAAAAGGGATGCATCATGTTTCACGAGTACAGATGGAAGTGAGGCTAACTTGATACTTTCACTAAAGAAATGTCTGTAGGGTACTGAAAAAATATTTCACTGTATGCTGATGTTCTTTAGGCTAACCTGAGGTTGATTCCATCTCCCTCAAATCTACTTCTCCCAGGGTCATATTCACAAAATTGCCACACAAACTCGAAGTAAGTCTGTTCTTCCAATCTGAATAAGCCTGTGTAAATTCTTCTCCCTGAGTATATGTAACTGGGAAACTTCTACAGTTGTATGATATTAGATTTTTATTTTAAGCAACACATTACACAAAAGCAGAGTTTTAACTGACCTAGAAGTTGCAGTCGGTCATGTACTTTCCTTGTTCCCTCTAAGAAATGGGTGGTACTACTGCAATCACGTGTCTGTAGTTACTGTTCATACGTCCTAGCTGGTGAGTAGAAATTCCTTATCTAATGCTGAATTTCTGTCATGTACTCATTATTGCCTATTTCTGAGCTGATATGAAGAGGTAAAAGTCACATAGAACTGGATTTATAATCTCTGGATCTGAGTCTTAGTATTGCCTAATTTTCCACCTAGCTTGATTCTTAAGTAATCTGTAAAATTAGGTAATATATTAACTATTTGCAACTCTAGAAATCCACAACATGTAAGAAAGAGACATAGATCAAATCTTGTGTTTATTCTCTAGTTGCAGATGGGGTCACAGTGTCAGCTAACTAAATGGAGTGACACTTGGGGGAGCATGTGCATGTCATGTTCACAAGTGATTTTTAACTACAGACAAATTTAGGAACAAAGAAATGAGAGTTACTCTACTTACACCTATGAAAATCACCAAAGTAGTTACAGATACAGAACTATGTGTTATATACAGACTCTCCTCATTATTAAATGGCAATACTTAAATAATATTTGAAAACGCTCCATAAATTTTTAATCTGTTGATGTAGACTGTCAGTCACTGATAAGAAGAATCATTGTGTGAAAAAGACCTTTTTAAAAACTAGGCTTCAAATTTCTAGACTTCATGTTTTTATTTAATACCTATCTCTTTTATTCTGAAATAATATGCAAATATTGAAGACAAACTTCTAGAATTTGCATGTGTATATCAGTGTTGTCCTCTTCCAGTTAATTATCTTATAATGATAATTATGACTTACATCTACTAAGCATTTATTTAGTCCAAAAAATGTTCTAAATATATATGTACATTGTTATATAATCTTCAGCAATAGTCTGTCAGATAAGTATTATCTCATCAGATAGTGTTTCACCTAACTGTTGCTCTTTAATAAACCACTGCAAAATGTAATGACTTAAAAAATTATGATTTCTAGTGACTCTGTGGGTGGGTCTGCTGCTGAGACCTGGAATCATTTACCAGGTGGCACATTTGATCATTCCAGAAAGTCTAAGGTGGCCTCACTCACACAGCTATTTATCGGTCATCGGCTGGAGTATCATGTCTTCTCTACACGACCTCTCATCCTACTGTAGGCTACAGGGACCTTATCAGAGAACAGTGATCTGATTTTAAGAAGATAAAAATGAAAACTTTAAAGCTCCTTTAATGCTTCCTCCTGGAATTGGCATGTCTCATCAGTTGCATTCTCTTGGCCTAAACAATTCCGAAGGCCAGACTAGATTCAGGGTAGGAGGGGACTTACACAAAGGCATGTGTGTAGGGAGATGTTTCTTCTAAAGCCATCTTGCAACACTTTGCCATACACAAATACCTAAACTGAGACATGGAATTTTTGAATACCTTGCAGCAGGTCATATTATTTAAATAGTACAACTAGATTGTGAATTGATACAAGCCTCTTTTTGTTACTACAGGTTATAAGTAATTATTACAGTAATGCTGCTATTTATCCAAGGTAACTTCCTGGAAAAAAGATATTTATGTGATATGTAAGTTCCTGTATCTTCGTTTTAAAATCATTTGTAATTATTTTTGGAACTTCTATTTATTTAAAAAGCTACCTGTGTAGAATTTTGAACAACTATAATTAATGTCTAATGTTACCACCTAATTTAACTTGGGTTTAAGTGCCACAAGAAATTAAAATATAGATTTACATTTAGATCCTTATTTTTGCCATTATAAATAGAAAAAGTAAGTTAAATGATGTGGAATCAATAGCATCTTTTTCATCTCATCTAGAATATGTGGAAAGAGAGAAGGGTGATAGGTAATATATCTTCTATTCATACAATAAACTAGCCTGAAACTATAGACAGTCCCAAGAAAAGCATTATATTAATGTTCTTAGCACATCTTCAGTGAGGTTAGGTGTGCATTACTGAAAATGATTTCTCCAAGCAAACAAAGATTTCATATCCTAGAAAATTAAGTTTCTAATCAGAATGTCAGGTCAGACAGATATAATATCATTCCTTAACATATCAGAGAAAGTATTGAGATATTTAATACAGACCAAAATAACTTCTCATTGACAAACTAAATATTCTGAGATTTTAAAAAATTAACCCACAAATTTTAATTTAAATTACTTTATTAATTGCTACAAACTTGACCTACTTTTACTTATCAAGTATTAAAAACTAGCTTTATTTTGATTGTTCATAAATTATGTATGATTAACTTTTTTCTCAATGAAATTGCATATTTTTGTGCTCATACTTATATCTGTGTACAGGGGAATAAACTAGAGAATTACACTGAAATGGATTTAGCAGGAATAGGAAGATGAAAACCTCTGAATTTGAGGGGAATTTTGAAGATTTGTAAGAAGACAAAGTTTGCAAATTGAGGCAAAGACACAAAATTTATTCATTACTTGGAAATCAGAACTTATAACTGCTTAATATGTATACATGGGATTGCCTTATGGATACAGCAAATTTGTTTTTCTTTCATAAATTTAAAATAGTCACAGGTGACTAGTGGAAAAGGGTATAGGCCTTATTATGGTATTGCTCTGGTTTTATCTTTGTCTCAAATCCACACTCGACGGTAACAGATAGAAGTATAATGGGAGCAGTGGGAGTAGTACTTGGGCTCATAGTTAGGATGATGATTTGGGGTGCACTGTGAACAGCATGAGTTGACTGGGATCATGGCCCTCTTCAATTGTCTTGGGGAAAGACCAGAATATTTGTGACTGTGGTGGAGGCCTTTTCTTGGGCAGTGACAAGAAAAATTGAACTCTTACTTTTTCCCCCAAAGAGATTTTATTCTCTTTCAATATGCTACTTCAAAAAACTAGATCATGTGCAAAAATACCTATGCTCAACTAAAGAGACAAGGCCATGGATATTAAAGGAAGCTGAGGTGAATGCTTCAACCCTTAAAGAATATCATGGATACAAGAAGAATCATTAAATTTGATACCAACACATACTCAATAACTATTTCTCAAATACAATTATTCTTTGAGGACTGTGCTTAACCTTGGAGATAGTCACAAACAAAATAAGACACACAAGTCTTAAATTTATGAAGGTTGTATATCAGATGTTATTACTTTCAAAAGGAAAAACCCAATCTTTGCCAATATCAGCTGAATAAAAACCATCACTAGCAAACATGTCAGTGCATTTCACTAATAACTGTCAATATCAATATTCTCAGTTCTCTAATTAAAAGACACAGATTGACATAATGGACCAAGAATCAAAACTGTTATAATTTGTGTCTGGATGTCTCCCCAAAGCCTCATTCAGTTATGGGGGCAGGCTTCTAGAATTTGTGACTGATTCATGGTCCAATACTTGGATTGTGGGTGTGAATGATACACCTACCCTAGGGCAGGTAGCCTACATACAATAAAAGGGTATAGAAGGAGTCTTCTGTCATGCTCCTCCTTTTTTTTTTCTTTTTTCTTTTCTTCTTTTTTTATTTTATTTTTGCTGCTTTTTCTGTCTTCTAGCTGTCATGAACTGTTGTTCCTCTGCCATGTATCACCCTGCTTTGGAGCCAGCTGAGTATGGACTGATACCTCCACAAACTAAGAGCTAAATAAACCTTTCCTTCTTTCATTTTGGGTGTCATGTATTTTGTCTCAGCTATGATAGAAAAGTAAGACAAAAACCCACTGCTATGCTGTATACAAGGCACATTTATTACACAAATGAGTTGAGACTAAATGACACTAAATGTTGAAAATGAGAATTCTATGTAGCAGGAACCAGAAAACAAAAAGGAGTAGTTATGATATTTCTCAAGAAAGTGGACTTCCAGCCAAAACTGATCAGAAGAGCCAAAGGACCACAAATTGGATAAGGGAAAAATGTGACAGAAAAAAATAGCAATTATATGTTCACTGAACACTAGCACACAGGAAATTTATAAAACAACCACTAATGAACATAAAAAATTAGGCAAATATCACCACAATTGTTAGGGAAACCTCAATGCCACACTGTTCCAAGTAGACAGATCAACAAGCCAAAAAATCAATAGTAACAACAAAAAAAAAAATCAGAATTGAAACAATCTGTGAAAAAATGAACTTAATAGAAATAAATGTACAGTGTGTTCCATTCAACAATTGAATATGCAGTCTTCTCAATAGCACATGGGACTTTCTTCAAGATAGAACACATGCTAGCCAATAAAGCATGCTTACATAAATGCAGAAGAATGGAAATTATTCCATGCATAGTAACAGATTAATAGCAATGAAACTATAAATAACTAGCAAAAAAAATCCACAGAAATTAGGCAAACACAAGGAAATTTAATGGTACACTCTTGAATAGTCAATGGGTCACAGAAAAAATATGGAAGAAATTAGATAGTTTCTAGAAAGAAATGATAACACCAACATAACATACCAGAGTATATGCACACAGTCTCAAGAAGTAATTTGTAGTTGCAAATGGTCACATCAGAAAAACAGCAAACCTAAATGAATGTAAAGCAAACCTGAATGAAAGTAAAAATGAATCTCAATGTCCTTAAAAAATAATTCAAGCCTAAAGCTAGAAAAAGGAAGGAAATTTTAAAAATAGAGCAAATGTTAGAAAAATTGAAATGTTCAACGTCACTGGTCATTTGAGAAATGCAAATTAAAACACTACTGAGATTGTATCTCACCCCAGAAATAATGGCTAACATCAAGAAATCAACCAATAACAAATGTTGGCAGGACTATGGGGAAAAAGGATAACCTTCTCCACTGTAGCTGGGAGTATAAATAGGTAAAACTGCTGAGGAAATCAGTGTGGAGATTCCATATAAAACTAGAATTGGAGGTCCCATTCAACCCAGCTATTTCTCTTCTGGGTATTTTCCCAGAAGAATTGAAAACATCATACCACAGCAATAAATGGGCACCTATGTTTATAGCAGCAAAATCTGTAATAGCGAAATTGTGGGAAAAAAACCAAAGCCCATCAACCATGGAATGGATAAAAAGACATGGTATTTTTATGCAATGGAGTATATGCAACTGTAAAGAAGGATAAACTTTAGGCTTTCTTAAGGAAATGGATGCTACTTGAGAACATATTCATAAGTGAAATAAATCAGACTTATGTATAAATATCGTATTGTCTCCTTAATATAAAAAACTGAAAGAGTAAATAAGGTCCAAAATGTACAATAGACAGTGTAAAAATGAAAGGGAAAGAAAGTGCTTGTAAGACAACAACAAATTGGATAGAGGAAAGGACAAAAGAAAGAAGGAAAAAAATATTATATGTATATGTATATGTGTGTGTACACACACAAGATAAATATAGTACTAATCTCTTTTAGTTCATCAGAAAGAATGGTTTGTGTTTTCATTGTTTGATTGTTTGATCATATTTTTCATACCTAGATCTTGTGATCTAAACAACTATTGTGAAGATAATAATATGTAATATATTAACTAGCGTTAATTTCTTATTATTTTGATTTGAAATTCTGTGTCATCATTTTTATTGTTTGTTGTTGTTGTTTTTTTTAAAACAAACAATTACAAAGAATCAATAATTAAAAGAGCTAAATCCTTGAGAGAATAAAATTGAAAAATTCTTAGCCAATCTTGCAAAAAAACAAAAAAACAGACCCAAATTAATGCAATTAAAGATTAGTGAAATTATAGAAGATAATGGAAAGGTGAGCAGCAGTGATTAAGCCTCTCCATGATTCATAATAAATACAGATTCTGGAGAATAACATCTTGGGAAAGAAAGAACATAAAAACATGAGTACATTCCCAGCAAATGGAGAGCAGTTGAGATGAAAATTAAAAGCTACAGAGAAAAATGGACTAATGTAAGCACAACAACTCAGCCTCTTCAAGAGTCCGAATCCAAACACTGGGGAGTAACAGTTAGGGGAGCAGAAATAAAGGAGGGAAGTGGATCCTCAGGACCCAGGAAACATCTGATGGGAAAATAGGAGGATAGAGAGAAACTGAAGAGGAAGAGTGCGACACAGAAAAAGAAAGAGCCAATCTGCTCCAGAGGCCTTCAGGGAGGAGCACAGCAGGGGCAAAACTAAGCGAAGGCCGCCGTATGCTGCAATAGCTAGTGGGTGACTCTATTCCAAGTGTGTTCCTTGCCCCCTGTAGAGAGTGGTTGGATGCCATTTCGGCGAGGGTTTGACTGAACTCAGGTCTCAGAGCAGCCATGGGTTGATTGGTTTCAGAGTTCCCAGTGCAATGCTCCCCCAGTGACTGCGAGAGGAACAGCCACAGGAGACAGCCATGGTCAAGAAGCTGCAGGCATCATAGAAAATAATATAGGGATTCTCAAAATATTAAAAGCAGAACTAACACACATTCTGATAATCCCACCTTTGCGTATACAAGTAGAAATTAAAAGTCAGTACACTGAAGAAATGTATTCTCAGGGTTTTTTGCGGCATTATTCACAGCAGTCAAGATATGGAATCAGCCTAAGTGTGCATCAGGGGATAACAAAGAAAATGTGGAATTGTATCCATCCTTCTGTTTTCAAAAATTTTGGTGTGTGAGGAGATTCAGAGATGTACTACATAGTTGAAGCTGGCCTTGAACTCACCTTGTAGCCCAGGCTGACCTTGAAGTGGAGCTTTTCCTGCCTCAGCCTCCTAAGCACTGAGATTATAGAAATGCACCACAATGCCCAGCACTACCAATTCCTAAAGGAGAAATTTTGTTATACAGGATGCTATGGATGAAATCAGAGAAGGTTATGTTAAGTGAAAAAACACGTGAGAGACAATGGTGATATATTCTTTTATATAGGAAATGATGGCAGTTTCCAGGATTTGGGGAGAAATGAATGAAAAAATGTTAAATAGCACAAAGTTTCAGTTAGGATGAATAAGTTCTGCAGATCTCTTGTACAGCATGGTGACTATAATTTATAGTCAGGTATCATATATTGTGGAAAAAAGTACATATGTATTTTAAAAATTATCAGCTAAGCAGTGTTGGATAGGTAGGTGAGTCTAGGACATGCACTCAGTCGGCTGACCACTCTCACAGTTACCCGACTGTGTAACAGAGCATGCCTGCAGCTTGAACCGAGATTTTCAGACTTATTAGTATCAATATAAATGTCTCCTGAAGTACACTAATCATAAAATTACACACTATGAAGAAGAGAATAGAAAAATTGTGAATCTCAGAGTACTCAATTACAATTGTGTGTTTAGTCCTTTAAGTCATTTTACCAGGAATAAAAATGACAATTTTCATTATTTAGCAACTATTTACAACTATATTTGGACTTACCAGAAGTGTTTCATTACTGAGGAACTTTAAATCATTTTTGCACAGGATGAATATGACAATTTTCATTATTTAGGAAATATTTACAACTATAATCACACTTACCAAAAATATGTTCTTGCTTGGACTCTTGAAAAAACAATGTAATGGAAAACATCAGGCCAAGAAGAGGGTATGATTGTTCAAAAGAAAAGATTGTTTTACATCTTATTTCAGTGTTCCAGAATGTATAATTATCTTCTTCATCAACTCAAAGTAATTTTTTTTAACTCAAAGTAATTTGTCTGAGTTTCTGCAGAGTCAGACTTCTGTATGTCTCAACTTTCTCTTCAACCCATCTGATATCTTAGTTCTGATACTGAGTCTACATACAAATCCAATTTCTGACTTACATCATTGCTTGCATCATAACACGCAATGCTGATTAGTCTTTTCTCTATTATTTTTAATGTACTAAAGATTTGTTCGCCACTAGTGCAAAAAAGAAAAAAAAAACTACATATTGACAATCCATATATTTGGAGGATGTGTGTACCTTAGTGTGTGTGTGTGTATGTGTGTGTGCAAGTGTGTAGGGTTGCACCTTTCTGTGCATTTGTGTCTTTTGGTGTACACAGAGGGCTAAGGACTATAAGGCTTGAGAACTTATCTAATGTGCTGGAATATTGTCAAGTGAATTTTTATCTAAAATACTTTAAAACTAAAGCATTTCTCTGCCTAAATCAGGGTAAAGTATTTATGATTAAAGCTTAAAACATCAATTCTGGATGCATACCCAATCTAAGATTTAACCTTCTATAATATCCAGGACCACATGATCACTAAAATGAAATTTTTTATGATTTCTTCAGAAAGCCAAATTAACAAAGTTAACAGGTTAATATAATGTGATGTACGAAACAGTGCATTGGGGTGTGTCTATGGCCAGTTGTACATAATATCTGAAGCTAGGTATTTACAACAAACAGAAATTTATTTCTCACAGTTTTGTAAGCTGTGAATTCCAATATCAAGGGACAGATAGCTTTAGTGTCTGGTAAGTGCCTCATCTATGTTCTCTGAGGGCACCATGAGTGGTGCATCTTCTGGAAGACACAAACCCTGTCCTGTCATGGAAGAAATGATGGACAAATGGAGGGTGATTAGCTAGATCCGGCCAGATCCCTTAGAAGATTACTAATACTCAGGAGGATTGTGTCTCTTTCAGTTAGTTACTCTAAATGATCATCCTGTTAATATGCTTGCACTGGGGATTAAGGGCATGGTAGAAATTCTAGTGTACTGGAAGTTAAACAAGTTAGGCTCTAGTTCCATTCCTGTTACTCAGCAGATTTTGGCCATTGGAAGACACTTGCTTTTCAGTATCATTTTACTGAACATTAGTGATTTATTATCCCTCCCCTTTAAGTCTTGGGGATTGAAACTACCACCTTCACATCAAGCAACATCTTCTATACCCCAAGCTCCTTTTACTTTTTATCAGTTTAGTGGGAAAGGCCTGGATTCAATCCCCTAGTATTGCAACAATAAAAAATGTGATATGTTTTTACATTTTCATGGTATGATTAGCAGAATAAACTCACATCAAAAGGTAAAATATGAATACATATTTAGTAATATAGTAGTCTGCCTATTGTGAAGCCAAATTTTTATTATGAATTATCTATATTTTTTATTGTTGTTATTGCTGGGGATTTAACACAGGGCTTAATTCATGCTGACCACATTCTACTACTTAGGTACACTCAGCTATTCATACTTTTTATCCAAGCATTATTTTGGTAAAAATTATTCAGCACTGTCTCACAAAGAAGAATTGAGGAGTCAGAAGTGGGTCAAAAAGAATGTAAATTAGGATCAGTGGCCCCAATTTGGTCTACTCCCAGTGGTCCAGGTGGAATAATCAGAGGTGACAAAGGATGCAACTGACCAGAGAGCTTTGAGTTCATATGGGCAGAACAAGATAAGCCTCCCTCTTGATGTCTGCATTAATTTATCTCTTAAGTTCTTAAATTGTTTTCATAGAGTTTCTTGACTTCAGCATCAAAGTGAATGCACGCATTAATCCTGTTCATTCACCTTGTTTTTAATCTTTATTCATTTGTATCTTTATTAGCCCCAAGTATACACAGTTAAATATTATAGTCATTGGCAGGATAAATTGTCGTACTTTCAAAATCCATTATTGATTTGCATCTAGAAAGCTTAAGGCATGTTAAAATATGATTTCTTTCTTGATACCTATGATGACTACAGGTATAGTTGAAGTAATTTGCTGCAAAATAGGAAAAATATACTTTAAACATATTTTCTTTAAACATATTAGTTCTCTATAACATCATATAATTATTCTTTTATTTATATTTTGCTATTTTAAATGTTCTTTTCTCATATAGGTGGAAGACTGACTTTTAAAATATATAAAACATAGTGCATTTAAGAATATTTATAAAAGTCTATACCCAATCGATTTATGTATGTAACTCCTAAAATAACATCTTTACAATTTATTTCTAGTTATGATAGCTCAACTTTCTAATACTCTAATGTTTTTTGATTAATTTTTGTACTTAAAAATATAATTTGACCTTTGGCAATAAGTGTCAATACGTGAAAGTAAGTCATAACCCTAATGGTATTCGTAAGCAGCTAATTAAGCAGCTACAATTACAAGCATTTTAATTTCATTTTGAAGTTTGAGTTTTCTGTTGTTATGGTTTTCATTAAAGGCTAACAAGTCCTAAGAAAATAAGAAAAGAATTATATGCCAAAAAGATGATTATTAAAAATCAGACTAACAATGCTTTTAGGCCTGCTTTAAGAAGCTGAGTTTCTATTTAATTTCAGTAGAAATAGTTTGTGTGAAGTATTACTGCATTGAAGTAGTTAGAAGAAAGAGGAAAGCCAGAATCATTGAAAGCTGATTTGTAAAAAAGACAATTAGTCAAAGAAAAATGCAAAAGGCAGTGGGACAAAGAAAGAAAAAATAACTAAGTGTTAGAGTGATGCTCAGGGAGGATATAAACTGTGAGTATGAGAAATTGTTAGGAAATATTGTGAGAAATTTGTAATGAAAATAATGAGAATTGCTCGCTGGAAGGCAAGTGTCATACTTGCCTGAATGATGGTGGAGGTGTGCAGCCTGCGTCCTGCAGCCTGTGGAAGAATTCCTGACTCTGGGAGCTCCCTTGCTCTACACAGTGTCTACACTTGACTTGCACTTTTATTACCATATATTTCATTCCTGCAGCCCAAGTTATTATCATGGTAATTGTTGGATTTCTCATTACAGAAAGCCTGTCCTTTCATAAATATTGTATGTGGCTATTATTGGCAGACACTATGTCAGTTCTTTAAGAAATATGGAAATTCTGTAATTTGAGATGATTCATTATTTAATTTTTTCTAATTTTAATGAATGCAAGTGTCTCATATTCATTAAAAATAGAAAAACAAAAATATCCATCCAGCCATTACTCTTTTGATTGATCTGCCTCATTAAACTGAAGATCCAAGCAGAACACCTGAAAGCACCTTAATTCTTCAAAGAACATTATCGCACTGAAATTATTTGCTTCTGGAAACCATTAATTTCATTTTATGGGTAGGAGAACTTTTTCTGGATTCAGGTAGAGTAGCATTTCTTTTCATTCTCCCTATTCAATGATTTCTTATAATAGAGCTGATCTGAACAGCACATACTAAACATCATTCTTTTATTCTTGGACTAAGACAGTTCCAAGGAAAGTTGAGAGAGTAAGTTCAAAGTGGTTCTTTGATCTTTTTATAGGAGATATTGCCAGACTATTTTGTTTTATTTGACAATAAATACATAGCTGTATGTTACTTGTGCATATCAAGAGGTTTAAAATGATCTCATTGTTACTCATTTTTATTTAGATGCCAGAATCTTTGGGGATTAACATCTGTTTTCTTCTCCCAGTGTGAGGAGGCTCCTGGTTCCCTCTGATGTCATTGCTTGGTGGGCTGTAGAATTGCTCCTGATTAAATCCAAACTCCTATGTAAGTATTTTGATAATTAGGAGAAAATCTTCCAAAACTTATTCAGTGACAAAAAAGTACTTCACATATAAATGAAAATAAAATCTATTGTTTTAAAAAGACTAATCTTTAGTTCTTAACTTTGTAATTTTTCTTACTCTATTTGCTAAATGTGAGGTATTTGCTTTATTTAAAATTATCTTTCAGAGAAGAGTGCTGTCACATACTACACATCTGTTGGTCATTTGGTGTTTCAAGGAACAAAGTTCATATTGTTTAAATTATTTCAAACTGTGCTGGAGTATGAAGTGTGTAGAGGTCACTTTACCTTATGCATAAAATGAAGAAAAGACATTTAAGCAAATTTTAAATACCTAGGTATATAGTCTCTCAATCTCAAGTGTTGGATATCTTCATTAATACATCTGTTGGCAATCATTTGAAAATAATTTTAGAATAAAAGGCTTTTCCATTTTTAAATATAGTTTGTTGATCCTGAGAATTTAGGAGAACAGAGTGCTAAAACACGACCTACAAGAACTTTCTTCAACAGGATGGATTCCTGGATTTCTTAATGTGGGCCTCCTCCTTCCTTCCTTCCATGAAGGGTGACACATGTGTCTTCCTTCATGTGTGAATGTGTGTGGGGTAAGGGCTTAAATCTGGAGGTTGAACCCAGAGCCTTCACACTGAGGTACATTCTTTTTAAAAAAGGGCTAATCTGGCTTCATAGATGTCCAGTAAGACTTATATGACCTTTCCAGCATATACCATTTTTAAAAAATTTTCTTTTTGCTTTATCCTTGGAAACTAAAGGTATGGATTGTAGAAAAGACTGATGTAAAACATCTAACATTATTCTGACAAAAGCAGTGTGGTTTAGAAATAATGTGGTTATAGATGCATGTGAAGAGTTTGAATAAGCAGAAAAGTGCATTTTTTCTAAGAGAATCTTTAATTTTTCTGATCCTTCCTCCAATCTGGCACCACTAGATGCATGAATCAATTAAATTTATGTTAATAAAAACTGAATAATTTAAAAATATCCCATATTCAGCTGTCCAAGTGGCATATGTGATTAGTGGCCTCAATGTGAGACACAGAGCATTTTCATTGTTGCTGAAACAGCCACATGACTCTGTAACATGATACTTGAGTGTCCAATTTTAAAACTCTGGGTGACTAAGATAACTAATATCATAAATTGACATTTGATTATTCAGTATACAGGCAAATATTTCCAGTTGACAAAAATACTCTGAGATAAATTGGAGAATTATATTCTATTAATTTTATTTTGCATACATGTAGTAGTAAAATATTTTTTCTTTTAATTTTTAGTTTTATTATACATATTTGCAATGCAATATGATTATATTCATGACAGGAGGTTGGTATATGTGTATAATATATCTTATTTTTTTTGCATTGCATTCCCATCCCTTCTCTACCCCATCCATCCATTTTCTGGTCCACTTTCCATTTGCAAAAGATCTATCTTTCTGTTTACACTTATATTTTATCTAGGTCTTTATTTATAGTTTAGGTCTCTCATACAAGAGAAACAACATGATATTTAAATTTATCTGACTGATTCATTTCACTTACCATAGTCTCAACATACATCCATTTCCCTGCAAATAACCCAAATCCATCATTCTTTATGGCAGAACGGTACTCCACTGTGTATTAATATTACATTTTCTTTATCCATTCCTCTGTTGATGAACAGATAGGCAACTTCCAAGATTTAGCTTTATTGAGTTGTACTTTTATAAATATAAATATGCATATATCAGTGTAATATGATGCCTTTAACTCTTTCAGGAACTTACCTAACAATAAAATAGCTAATTTGAATGGAATTTGCATTTTTTGTTTTTCTGGAGTAAAGCAGAATCTCAGTATATCAGTCAGTGCTCATGGGAGAAGCAGATTTACTGTAAGATATACAAATATATAAGAATTTATAAGACTGGCTTACAATGGCCTCCCAGAATCATATATGGAAAAATGCAAAAGCTCTCTCTGTGCACTAGCGATCTGAAAGATTCAGTAGAAGGTCTGGCACTCACTGTCGTGTCTCGTGTGAGTCCGTATCAGGACACTGAAGGATCTGCAATGGAAGGCTGAAGGGTGTGTGACAGAAACTGAAGAATCTCCACAGGAAGTCAGATGAGGTCCAAGGTGAAGGTGAAGCCTGGAGCACTTTCAAAGCAAGAGAAGCAAACCTTCAGATGATAAACACACTGTTTATTGACATTTGTACCCAGTAAATCCCAGCAAATGCTTTGTAAATTTCCTCAGCCACACTCAGAACTATGCTGATCCAATTTAGTTGGGCATTTTTTACTCAAATTGACACAATCAATTAACTGTCACTCTCAGCGTTGTTTTAATTTGCATTTCTCTGATGGTCAGAGATATTGAATGTTTTCCATGTATTTTGGACCATTTGTACATCTTTTGAGAATCATTTATTCATTTCACTTGTCCATTTTTTTTTTTTTGGTATTAGAGATTGAACTCATAACCTCGCACTTACCAGGCATTTGTCTGTTTTTTGATTGGCTAATATGCTTTGTGGAGTCTAATTTTTTATGTATTCTAAAAATTAGCTCTCTGTCTAAGCTGTAGCTGTCAAAATATAATTTTTTTCCATTTTATAGGTTTTCTGTTCAGTTGGTTGATTGCTTCATTTACTTTTTAATTTGATATATTCCCATTTGTTAATTCTTCATGTTATTACTTGTTCAATGTAAATTTGGTTCAGAAAGTTTTGGCCTATGATTTTTTTGAGGGGAATAAAATAAAACAGTAAAATGGAAGAAATATAAGCAGTGAAAACAATATAGAATTTCAGAATCAAGACAGAAGGAAATCCCCCATGGCTATATTTTGCTGTATTGTTATCCTCTAAACAGATGCTAAGACTACCAGCCTCAGGCCTGCAAAGTCAGTCAGTCAGTGCAACCGTTAAGTTGTTTTTGTACTTCAGTTGCTATCATCCCAGCATGTATTCCTCTGAATCACATCACTGTGTGTGTGTATGTGTGTGTGTGTGTGTGTGTGAGTGTGTGTGTGTGTATGTGTGTGTGTGAATGTGTGTGTGTGTGTATGTGTGTGTGTGTGTGTGTGTGTTATTTCCCAGCCTGCAAGCTGGCTGGCCCACAGGAAAGGCAGGCTGACTTCTTTGTTCTTTTCCCAGCCTGCCTATGCTTTTTTCCTCATTATTTCACCTATTTTATCTTCCAGTAGGTTAATTCTGTTTAATATTTATATCTGACTCATTTTGATTTTAGCTTACTAGGTCCTGAGAGACATGGGCCTAGATCTAATTTTCTACATGTAGACAGCCAGTTTTAAAGCACCATTGAAAAAAGTCTCTCCTTTCTCTATTATACTGTGGCCCTGTTGTCAAAGCTAAGATAGCTGAGTGTACCTGGACTTGTTTTTGCATCCTCTATTATTTTACATTGATCTACATGTCTGTCCTTTGGCCAGGGCCATGTTGTTCTTAATTTCTGTGGCTTTAGAATGTAACTTGAATGTAACTAGTGTTAGAATGTAACTTGAAGTCCAGGATTATCGCTGCTTTGCTCTTGTTACTTAGTATTGTTGCAGGTAGCTAAGTTAGAAATATTATAGGCAGTGAGACAGGGCTGGGTCCTCAGTGGAGCTAAGTGCAGTTACCTGGGAACTGCATGGAATTTGACGCCTCCTGCTGTGGACCAGGCCTCAAGACAAAAGGCCAAACAAATACACCCACATCCTGAGGGCTGATACCCTAAACAGTTTCCATCCCCCTAGGAAAGAGTTACTGCTGCATAAGAATGCCAGCTTTCTACATGACTGGCTTCCCCATTTGTTCCTAATGTAATAAATTTTACCTGAACTATTGATGTTATTGGATAACTATAGTTATGTCCCACCTCATGCCCATCTGCCTTGTGAGTTCTCAGTCTTTCCCCACCTTGAACCCATTGTTTTACTCTATAAAATGTTTTACCCCAATGACTGCACCCCAAAATAAAATAAAAATTGTAAAAAAGGCAAAAAGAGTAAAAAGGCCAAGACGTCTTGGAGGGAAAAGAAGAGAGAGCTTTTTTATTTAGGCTGGTATCCAGTGACACAGAGTGAGGGTGGAATTTACACTGCTATGTGACTAGGCTAAGATTTGGGGGTGGTTTATAAAGGGAAAAACCGCAAAGATGTGGGGGGTGCCACACCTGTGCATTCCTGAGGAAACAGGACATCCTTTTTTTTTTTTTTTAAGGTTAAAGGGTGTGGCGCATACAGAACAGAATGGCCGTGCTTGAGTTAGATTACAACATAAAAGTCCCTGGAAAAGACAGAGTCCTTGGCAACCCACTCGGGACCCCTTCTGTGTCTCTCCAGACAGAAGCTTTCTTTCTCTCAATAAATACATTCTGCTCTTACCTCTGTTGTTCCTAAAATTCATGCTTTGATTTTAGAAAACACAAACTTGCGGACATAGTAGGTCGCGGGTTTCATTCCCCTATATGAGTATCACTTTTGCTTTTCTAGATTTCTTCTGGTTCCATATGAATTTTAGGATTGTTTTCTATAGTTCTGTGGTGAATGTTGTTGATATTTTGACTAGCATTGCATTAAGTTTATGTCTCAGTTTTGGAAGTATGGCCGTTTGACAATATTAGTTCTGCTTATGAAGACCCAGATATCTTTCCATTTTCTGATGTTCTGCTTGTTCTCCTTTGTAGAGTATTGTAGTTTTCATTGTGAAGGTTAATTCCTAAATATTTAATTTTTCTTGATACTATTGTAAATTATGTTATTTTCTAATTTCTTTATTGTTGAGTTTATTGTTAATGTACATAAATATTATTGATTTATGCGTGTTGGTTTTTCTTTTTTGTAAGTTTTTCAGTTTGTTTTAAGACAGAGTCTCTCTATGTTGTTTAGTGTTGTCTTAAACTAACTCTCTAGCTCAGGCTGGTCTGGAATTTGTGACAGTGTTTGCCTTGGTTACTTTTATCTCGTTACTGAGATAAAATACCCAACACCCAAAATTAAGGAAGGAAAGGTTTATTTAGCTCATAGTTTGTGGAGGTTTCAGTCCATAATCAGCAGGCTCCAAGGCAGGGTGACATGGCACTGGGGCAACAGTTCAAGGTAGCAGAAGACAGCAAAGCAACAAGAGTAAAAAAGGGAAAGGAACAAGTTTCTTTTCCTCCCTTATATTGTACACAAGCCACCCTCCAGGGAGGGTGTTGCACTCATACAATCTTTTCCTCCTCTTGCACAAGATGTGGATATTTACAAAGTAAGGACCCTGGCTCCCTGCTGAGTCTCTTAATTAAACTTCTAAACTTCTCAACCACATGGTTATGTATCACACATATGGTTATGTATCAACCATAATAGTCATCATTTTGTTTGCCTCTGAGTGGTGGAACTGCAGTTGTGTGCAACCACACTCAACTTTGTGCATTTATTTAATATCCCTCAACATTAGAGAATGCATCAATTAATTCAAAGAGTCTTTAGGTGAGATTTTTTTATGTCTTCTTTATTAAAAACATTATTTTAAAGATAATAAAACCCAATAAAACCAAACACAATAAAGCCAAACAAAACAAAGCAGTTAAATTGGTATGGAACTTCAAAGCAGGATAATAGGAAAACAACAATGACTGCCATAGTATATCTTGTTCTCTTCAATGCAATAGTTGTCCGTCCCACCAGATATAGCAAAATCAAATTAAAATGAGACAGAATAAAACTAATCAAAACAGAACATTGAACAAAGCAAAACAATTGGAACAAAACAAAACAATGAGAACAATATTGGAACTCAAAATAAGATAAAAGAAAATATCCCAAATTAGATACACTGCATAATGATATCCTCCCAACAAATGCTCAGACTGCTAGCCCCAGGCCTGAAAAGTCAACCAAACAATACAAGCATGCAGTTGCTTTTTGTACCTCAGTCACTATCAACTCAGCCTGTCCTTTGAACCAGCCAGTTGCTTAAGAAGTGGGGTTGGGGTTGGGGTTCTTGATTCTCAGTCTGCTTGCCAGTAGGCTCACAAGAGGTGCTATCTGACTTCTGGGTCCTCTATGGCTTGCATGGCTTACCAGAAAGGCTGGCTATTTAGCTTCTTGGTGGGCTCCTCCCAGTCCCAGCATGGCCAATATTTTGGAGGCACTCTCTTCTGTCTCCCTGGGCCCCACATAGCTTGCCTGTCTTCTTTATTAAAAATCAAACAATTTTTAATAATAATTTGTCTTCTTTCATTTTTTTCTCTTATCTGATTACTCTAGATAATATTTTCACTACTATATTCAACAGGAATGATGAAAGTGGACATCCTTATCTTCTTTCTGGTTTACTTATTTATTTACTTTCAAATTTTTGGTTTTAGAGGAAAAATAAAAATTTCATAAGAGAATAATAGAATAATAATAGTTAATACAATACATGTTGTTATTTTAAAGCAGCTGTTCAGGGTATGAGACATATGCGTACAAATTTTTCCAATTGATATTAGCATAAACCTTCCTTTTTAATGAAGTAAGGGACAATAATAGTATAACTGATTTGAATTTCTTTTTCTTTTTTTCTACTATCATTTCTCATTTCAACCATCCTAGTTCCTTTTTCTTTTGAACAATGTTTTCCCATTTCACAATACCTATTATACATTTTAGACCTTATTTACCTTTTTAGTTTCTCATACCAGGGAGACAATATGTTTATAAATGTGAATCTGATTTATTTCATGAGTATGATCTCAAGTGGTATTCATTTACCGATAAATGACTTAATTCTTTATGGCTGAGTTGTACTCCACTGTATAAAAATACCATATATATTAATCCATTTCCTTAGTTGATGGGCATCTGAATTATTTGCAAGATGTAGCTATTACAAGTTGTGTTGCTATAAATAAATGTATAAATGTATCACTGTGATATGATGTTTGCAGTTCTTCTGAAAAAATACCCAGAAGGCAAATAGCTAGGTCAAAAGAGAACTCTAATTCTAGTTTTTTGAGGAATTTCTACACTGATTTCCATAGTATACACTTTCACCAACAGTGGAGAAGCATTCCTTTTTCTCACATCCCCACCATCATTTGTTATCAGTTGATTTCTTGAGGATAGCCATTCTTTCTTGGGCTAGATGCAATCTCAGTGTTGTTTTAATTTGTATCTCTCAGATGACCAGTGATGTTGAACATTTTTTCATATATTTATTTGCTATTTTTTTCTTCATTTGAGAAGTGTGTATTTATCTCATATGCATATTTTTGGATTGGTCTTTGAATTTGAGGGGGCTGATTTTTAAAAATTTTTCCTATGTTCTAGATAGAAATCTTTTGTCTGAGAAACATTTGGCCAAAACTTTTTCCTGCTCTGTTAGTTTTCTTTTTACTCTGTTGGTGATTTCTTTTGATGTACAAATGCTTTTCAATAAGATGAGATCCTGGTTGTTGATTCTTTGATGTATTTCCAGTGTAGTCGGTGCTTCACTAATGAATTCTCTACCTGCATCTATGTCTTTAATATTTCTACCTTCTTTCTCTTCCAGTAGACTTAGTGTCTCTGTTTTAATATTTTATCTTTGATCCATTTTGAATTTAGTTTAGTGTATAGTGATAGAAATGTTTCTAGCTTTAGTCTATAGCATCTAGACTGTCGATTTTTCCAGCAACATTTATTTTAGAGGACATCTTTCTTTCAGTGAACATGTTTGGTCCCATTGTCAAAGATAAGGTGACTGATTGTATTTGTAGTTTTGTCTCCATCTTTTAACCTGTTCCACTGGTCTTCAGATCTGTTTTTTATTTTTTATTTTTCTTTTTAGTCAATACCATGCTGATTTTATGACAGTAGCTTTGTAATACAATTTCAAGTCAGTGATTTGTGATGCCTCCTGTCTTGACTTTGTTGCCCAGGATTGCCTTTGCTATTCTTGGTCTCTTCTGGTTCCAAATGAAGTTTAGGAATGTTTTCTCTAGTTCTATGAGTCTTATTAATGGTATTTTGATTGCAGATCCATTGTCTGCATTACAATTTTAGGAATATGAGTGATTTCACTGTTTTTCCTATCCGTGAGGAAGGAATATCTTTGCATTTTATGATATCCTTTTCAATCTCCTTTGTCAGAGTACTGTGATATTCAATATATATGTCTTCTACTTCTTTTGTAGATTGATACCTAAGTATTTCATTTTTTCAGATGCAATTATAATGGGTGTGGTTTCCCTAATTTCTCCCTCAGTGAGTTTTTGTTTGTGTACAGGAATGCTATTGATTTCTGAGTGTTGACTTTTTATCCAGCTAAACTTCTGAATTTGGCTATTAAATCTGGAAGTCTTTTGGTGGAGTTTTCTGGGTCTTCTATGTAGTGTATCATGTTATTTGCAAATAGTGGTAATCCATCTTGTTCCTTTCCTATTCTTATTCTTTTAATTTTTCTCTCTTGTCTAATTGCTGTGGCTAGTGTTTCCAGAACTAAACTTAATAGGAGTGATAATTGTGGACATTCTTATCTTGTTTCTGATTGTAGAATGAAAGCTTTCAGTTTTTGTCCACTTAGTATGATGTTGGCTGTTGGTTTGTCATAGATGGGTTTTTTCAGATTGAGATAAAGACCATATTTTCCATAGGATTTTTTATCATGAATGTATGCTGGACTTTATCAAAAGCTTTTTCTGTATCTATTAAAATGATCATGTGTTTTTTGTGCTTGATTGTGTTGATGTGGTGTATTACATTTTTTTTGAATTTTCTACCTTGAACCATCTCTGCATTCCTGCAATGAATCTCGCTTGGTCATGGTGTATAATCTTCTTGATGATTTACTGTCTTCTGTTTGTATCTTATTAAGAATTTTTGCATAAATATTCGTTAAGGATATTGGCCTGTAGTTCTCCTTTTTGGTTGGGTCTTTTTCTGATTTTGGTATCAAGGTGCTCAGGTAGAGGTAATAGGGTATCAAGGTAGAGTTATGCAGCAGTGATTCCTTTTCAATGTCATTAAAGATTTGGAAGAGTATTGGAATTAAATCTTCTCTAAATTTCTTGTAGAATTCATCTGTGAATCCATCAGGACATAGGATTTTCTTTATTGGTAATTTTTAATTACATTTTCAATCTCATTAACTGGCACTAATTTATTCAGAATTTCTATGTCTTTTTGATTCAGCTTTGGTAATTCATACATATCTAGGAATCTTTCCATTACTTCTGTACTTGTCATCCTAGTAGAGTAAATATTTTTGAAGTAGATATTGTATCTGTATTGATTTTACCCTTTTAATTTTTTGATGCATGAGTTTGAGTCTTTACTTTTTTTGAGAAAATTGTTTGAGTTTTTCAATTTTATTTATTCTTTCAAAGAACTAACTTTTTGGCCCAGTAATTTTTTGGTATTGTTTTCTTAGTCTCCATTGCATTAATTTCTGCTCTGATCTTTATAATTTCTTCTCATTAGGTTGTTTATTGGTGATTTTTGTGTTTTCCTGATGTGAGAATTCACCACTGTAAATTTCCTTTTCAGGATTACTTTCTTTGCATCCCACTAAATATGAAGTTTGTATTCTGATATGTTGTATCTGCGTTTTCATTTAATTATAGATATTGTTTAAGTTCTTCTTTAATTTTACCTGTGACTCATTGGTTGTTCAGGAGAGTGTTATTTAATTTCCACATGTATGGAGTTTTTGCAGTTTCTTTTCCCATTAATTTCCAAATTTATTGCACTGTGGTCAGATAAATATATATGAGATAGTTTCAATTTTTTTGCATTTATTTTTTAAATTTTATTTAAAAAGAAAAAAAACAGAAAAAAGGTAGAAACAATACAGAATTTAAAAAAAAAACAGTAAGAAATCACTAGTCAATAAATTACATAAATTGTCTTGTTAGATATAGTTGTTTAAGTTATAAGATTAAAGAATATAAGGTGGACATTTCAAACAGTGAGGCTGCAAACAGTTCTGTTCACTGATCCAACAAAAACTTAGCAACATGGTTATCAATCCTACACACTTAAATATACATGCAGTTATATCCTTTAGAGCACTTTCTTTTCCTCCTTTTGCTTTTTAAGTCCATTATCTGTTTAGTTATATCATGTTTAAGCTTGTTAAGTACCTTACTAATGTTTTTTTGTTGTTATTTACTTTTTTATTTTAAAATTTTATTTATTTATTTATTTGCTTTATTTTGGAGGTAGTAAAATACAGCAGAACAAAATGGAGCAAAGCCAATTGAGACAGTGTAGTGAAATTGGTACAGAACTTCACAACAGGCTACTGGGATAACAGTGATAGGTAAAATAGTATATCTCATTTTCTTCACAATAGTTGTTCTTTCAATCAGGTACAGCAAAATTGAAGGAAATACCAAACTTATAAAAACAGAATATTGAATAGAGCAATACCATTATTCAGAACAGAGCAAAACAGTGATAAAAATATTTGCCTTCAGAGAGATGCAGAAGGAAATCCCCCTTATTTGCTATATTTCACATAGTCAAACTTGCAACAGATGCTCAGATCTCTGGCTCCCACTTGCTAATGGGAGGTGGTGGTGGTGGTGGTGGATGTTTGATTCTTAGCCCACGCTGGTAGACTCACAGCTGCTTACCAGAGTGGCAAGCTGGTTGCTTGTTTTCCCAGTGCCCCAAGTTCTAACATGATGCTGATATCAGGAAACGCTGATGGTTCTCGCCCTGGAGCGGCCGTGGCTTGCAAGCTTACCAGAGCGGCAAGCTGGCTACTTGTTTTCCCATCTTTTGCATTTATTGATGCAGGTTCTGTGGATTAGGATATGATCTATTTTAGAGAACATCCCATGTGCAGCTGGCAAGAATATGTATTCTGATGTTGGATGGAACGCTCTCTAAACATGTAGGAAGTTCATTTGTTCATAGGTTTGGTTCAGTTCTGATATTTCTTCATTGACTTTTTTCCAGTGGTCTATCTATTTGTGAAAGTGGGGTATTAAGTTCCCTAATTACATTTGTGCTACTGCTCATTTGATTTTTCATGTCTATTAATAATTGTCTTAGATAGTTGGATACTCACGAATTTGGCCCATGCATAAGTATGATTGTTATTTCCTTCTCTGGAAGTTTCCCCCTAACAAGTATGTAGTGATCTTTTTTTTTTTTTTCATCTCTTTTGATCATTCTTGTTTTGAGATTCACATTGTGCAAACACAATAACTACTCCTGCTTTTTTCCATCCTTTAATTTTTACTTTCTGAATTTATTTTTGAGTTACATGTATTTCTTCTATACAGCATATTGTGGGATCTTGTTTTTTGATTTATTCTGCCAGTTTGTTTCTTCTGATTGGTGAATTGAGACCATTTACATTGATGATTATATATGATATGTGTTGGCTTAACTTTGTCATGTTATTTTCCTGCTGTTGGCTCCCTGCTTTTTTATTCTGTTTAATTGCTTACTCTGCTTAGGGGATTCTTTCTGTTTTTCTTGGAATTGTGGTCATTTTTATCTATGTCTAGAATATCTTCAGTATTTCTTTGTAATATTAATTTTGTGGTCATGGATTTCTTCTTTGTCCTGGAAGTATCTTATTTCTCCATTAATTTTGAAAGATAGTTTTGAAAGATATTTTTCCAACTTTGGGCTTGAAAGTTTTTTTTCTTTTAGGACTTGACATACATCATTCCATACTCTTTTTGACTTGATGGTTTGTGTTAAGAAGTCTGCCATGATTTTGATGGGATTTCCTTTGTAGGTGATCTGTTTCTGTTTTCTAAGATATTTTCATATTATATTCTTGTGCTGAATTTCTGGGATCTTGATTATTATATGCGTGGGTATAGATTTACTTTAGTTAAGGGTAATTGGAGTCCTTTACACCTCATTTATCTACATGTTTAAGTCTTTTCCCATGCTTGGAAAATTTTCTCCTTCTACTTTTGCAAATAATTCATTAGTTTTGACTCCTGCTTTTTCATTGATATCTATCTTTGCATTGTCTTGCAACTGTTATATTGTAATTTCCTGATCCTATTTTTTTTTTTTTATTGTACTAGGGATTGAAGTCATGACCTTATGCTTGCCAGTCAGGCACTTATGCTACTGAGCTGAAACTCTAGCCCTACCTTATCCTATTTTTAAGAGATCTTTCCTTTCATGATTGTTAGCTATGATCTTGTCTTCAAAGTCTGAAAGTCTATCTTCAGTTTTGTTCAAGCTGTTTATCCAGTTTACAATGGAATTTTTTAATTTCTTAGATTTCTGTTTGAATCCATTTCATGCATTATTTTTCCATCCTATCATGATCATTCATGGTTTCCATCCTTTTCATATCATTGAATATTTTTTAAAATCTACCTTTACATTACTGAGCAATTCTTTTATGAATGGTGACATTTGTTTTTTTACTTGGGAGATTATTTTTGATTTGATTTTCTCTGTAGCCTCATAGATTTGTTTCTTTTCTTTGGTTGCTAACATTTCAGAATTTTCAGATGTGTATCTTCCATTTTTCTCTGTCTTCTTGTCTCCTGGACTTGTTCAGGTTGAGCTGGCCTGAGGTTCATTTTTCTTCTGTGTCTTGTCATTTTCTATGTCCAAAGTATTGGTGCTTGTTGGTCCTTGTAAGTTTTTGTAGTAGGCAGCTTTATCACTAGCATCAAGACCTCTCTAAGTAAGGTTTGTTCTTTGGAAATGTTTTCTGTGTGTAGGAGGTTCTTAATTTGTGTCTGTCTGAAGATTCTACCTTTCCAATTAGCTAAGAATGAGATGTTGGTTTCTGTTTGACTCAGTACTCCAGTTTTTTGTTCTCAGTTGTGGTGAGGTTTTTACCCCAGAACTTCCCAGGACTGTTACAGAAATGAGAACCATTGACTTAAATATAAGTGGCATCCTAGCTAAAGTAATATAATTAGCAAAGCAATAGCACTAGGCACAGTTTAGAGATTTACAAACTGTGGTAAATATTAATTTTTTTGTACCTTTAACCATAGGAGAAAAATCCACAGTTACATAACATAACCAATAATAAATTGGGAGCTTCTGTACAAAGTGTTTCCCTTGGTTGACTGGTTTTACCCTATGGTGAGAAATTTAAGAAGGATAGTGGATAGAATAGAGAGAATTAAAAAGCAATAAAGTAGAAGCTAGACTGGAGGACAAAGGATGATAACATATGATTTGGGAAACTAGAAAGAGGTCAGAAGAGGAAAAAATGAAGGAGTAAACAAAGGATTATTGAAGTTGACCAGAAAAATTAGAGACTAGTTACTTATATGAATATATGATTAGGTCTAGGGGGGTAAATTAGGGAAAGAGAGAAAGAAGAATTAGAACAAAAATATAGGTAAAAGACCAAACAAACAAACAAACAAACAGGAAACAAGCTAGGCAAAAAAAGAAGAAAAAAATAAATTAAAGAAACAAAATTCCTCTGGTATCTACCAAGAGTTCAAAACTACTGGATAACAATATCAAGCCTGCAGCAGTTTGTGCTGGCTTAGAGGCTGATTTTGGCCACTAAATAAGAGGCCCTGGAGCTAGGTCTTCAGTCAGTATTTTATGTATGTCTGTTTGTATCTTCCCACTCCTTAACCTGTTTCTTTTGCCAGTGCCTCTCTCCCAGTTACTGTGCTACTTTTAGACAGAGACAGGCATCTGTTCCCAGTTCCATGCACTGTTGATCCTTCCTGGTCCTTGCTTAGCCTTCTTTGTTCCTCTTCTACTGGCAAGTCTGTGTCATCTCAGGTCATTTGTTGCAGGGTAAGGTATGATACTGTGATATGGTCTTGCTTTCAGCTTCTGTTGCTGCACTGCAAGGCTATTCAGTCCCAATTCTTACTCCTTCCCTGAGGTGCAGTGCTAACTCCCCATTCACTGCTTTATAAATTTTGCTGCCACAGGCACCAGGCTCTGGTATAGTCTGCAACTTCCTTAAGCAAGGTTGGGGTGTGCTGTGGAGTGCCTTCTGCTGCCTCCCCCAGCAGCCTCCCTAAGGCTGCACAGTTTTGAGGCACAAGACTTTTTAATTCCTCACACCTCTCCTAACCATGTGGGAGGGGTTAGTTGTTCCATTTACTGTGCACTTCCATAGTCTTTAACCTTGTTCCTAGTGGTTCCAGTTATCACTATAGTGCACAAAATGGAAGGAAAGGAAAGAAAAGAAAAAGAAAGAATAGGAACACCCCCCCAAAAAAAAGGAAAATTGGACAGTCTTTAGGAAGGGATCAATTTGTGTCAACAGAATTTACTATTGGACTATAGCATTTTCTATTTAGGGGAAGCAGAAGAAACAGGAGTCCTTATAACCCTAACCCTGTATGGCTTGATCTGTCCTCACTGTTTTAGTATATTGTCTCCCCCCACCTTCTTTTAAGATTCCAAGTATGTGGGCTGTTGTCCTGATCTAGCAACCCACAGAAGCTATGTGGGCTGGCTGGCTCTTTTATTAAATCCTTTGTTTTGATTGATCTATTGGTTTCTTATGTCAGATTGATTTTAGTTTCAGGTATGTCCCTTTTCTTTCTTCCAATTACCTGTATTTCAGTTGAATTTCTCTGAGTAGTTATAAAAGATGCTCCTCCTCTATTCAGCCACGTTGTCTCTTTCTTTCTGATTTTAGAGTGAGAATGTTCAGCTTTTCCCCATTTAATATGATGTTGGCAGCAAGTTTGTCACAAATGAATTTTATTGAAATGAGATTAGGTTTTTCTATTTTATTTTCTTTAGGATTTTTTTAGTATGAATGTATGTTGGATTTTGTAAAAGTTTTTCTGCATTTATTGAGATGATCATGTGAGTTTTGTCCTTTCATATGTGGCATATTTTGTACTATTTTTGCATCCCTGTAACAAAGACTGATTGGTAATAGCGCATGATCTTTCTGATGATTGGTTCCAAACTTTTTGCTAGTATCTTGAGGATTTTCACAACTTTGTTCATTTAGAGGTAGGTTTGTAATTCTTTTATCTTATTTGTCTTTGTTTGTTTATGGAATCAGGTTAATGTTACCTTCTACTGCCATTCCCTTTCAGTCTTATGGAAAAATTTGAGAAGTATTTGTTTTAGATTTTCCCTGTAGTTCTTGAAAATTCAGTGATAGATCTACTCTGACCTGAGTCTTTCTTGGAATGTTTTTTTGTTTTTATTACTTTGACAATTTAATTGCTTATTAGTGGATTGCACATGGTTTTTATATTTTCCTGAATCAGTTTTAGTAATTTATATGAATCTAGGAATCTTTTGTTTCTTCTGAATTCTCCAATTTATCAGACTACAGATTTTTGAAATAATTACTAATCTTCCTAATATTATGATGTTCATTGTCATTTCAGGTTTTCATTTCTAATTGTATTGATGTGGGTCTTTTATTTCCTTTTTTTGTTTCAGTGTGATTGGCTAAAATTTATCTATTCTTTTAAAGAATCAGCTCTTCAAAATATTGATCCTTTGTACTTTTTCAATGTCAATATTATTAATTTCTGCTTTCATCTTCATAATTTCCTTTTTGTTATTAGCTTTTGATTTGGATATTTTTTGTTTTTCTAAAATCTTGAGATGCATTACCAGGTTATTCATTTGGCCTCACTTGTTTTTATGAAATTGCATTCACAACTATAAATTTTTCCTGAAGGCAGCTTTTGATCTTCCCATAGTTCTATTATGTTGTAGCAGTATAATATTTTGATTATAGAAACTCTTAATTTCCTCCTTGACTTCTTCTGTGATCCATTTATTATTCAAGAGTGTATTTTAAAATATAATATGTTTGACTAATTTCTATGGTTTCTTTTGCCATGATTTCTAGTTTCATTGCACTGAGATGTGATAGTTTGTATTGTATTTCAATTCTTTCATATTTATTTAAGCATGCCTTATGAAGTAGCATTTTGTCTATGTTTGACAAAGTTTCATGTGATACTGAGAAGAATTTGTATTCTTTTGCTGGATGAACCACCCTCTAGGTATTTATTAAGTGCATTTGAAGATGTGGTTCAACTATGGTTTTTTAAAAATGACTTTTCCCTCTAGTTGATCTATATATTAAAGGGAGATAGTGAGGAACCCCACTATAATTGCGTAGATGTTTATCTGATCTTCCATGTCGAGTAGTATTTGCTTTTTAAAGTTGAGTACAGTAAAGTTTGGTGCATATATATTTATAATTGCTATCTTTTTCTGTCGAATTTTTCCCTTATGCAATATGTAGTGATCTGTTTTACTTCTTCAGTTTAGTTTCAGGTTGAAGTCTACTTTATTTGTAAATAGCATAGTTATACTTGCTTTATTCAGGTTTTTGATTTTCTAACAAACGAAGGATGAAAGACAATTTTTGTATTAAATGTGTTTTATATATAAAAACCTTATTATTTGATCCATTTTACCAATCTTTCTCTTTTCAGTGGGGGAGTTGAGACCATTCACATTGAGAGTTATTACTGAAAGGTATTGACTTATTCTGTCATTGTCTTATTTTCCTGTTGCTGATTTCTTTTTTTCCTTCTTCTGCTTAACCATTCATCCTAAGTGATTCATTCATTCCACTAAAATTTTGACATTATTGACACGTATTTTCTTTATGGAGTATTCTAGAAAATTTTTCGGACTGCTGGTTTGGTGGTCATGAATTCTTAAGGTGTTCTTTTCATGGAAATACCTTATTTCTTCATCAATTTTAAAAAATTGTTTTTCAGTTATATCATTATTATTTTCAGTTTGTCTTCTTTAGGGCTTGAAACACTTCATTCCAAGCACTTCTCACCTTTAATGTTGCTATCAAGCAGTCTGTTGCAACTGAATGTGGTAACATATGCCTATCAACCCAGCACTTGAGAGGAGGCTTGCCATGACTTTGAGACCAGCCTGGGCTGCATAAGTGAATTCAAGGCTGCCTGCACTACACAGTGAGATCCTGTATCAGAAAACAGGTCTGTTGTAAGTCTAATAGTTTTACCATTATAAGTGATTTCTTGCTTTTCTCTAACAGCCTTAAGGATTCTATTGTTTCATTGGACTTTGGAGATTTTGACTAAGATCTGCTGTAGAGAAGTTATTTTATGATCATGGATTTGGATTCTATATATGGATTTGGGTTCTCACTTCTCTGTTTGGAAAGTTTCAGTTATTGCTTCTATAAAGAGTTTTTTTTTATGCCATTTTTACTCTCTTCTGATTGTTCACTACTTCTAATTAATCTTGGTCATTTTGCTTCATCTAGCAGCTGTTCGATAAAATTTTTCATGTTCTCTTTCTTTTTTAAAGCTATCTCTGGGTAATTTGTCACCAGCATCAGCCCTATCTTATTCTAATACTTTGTCCTCACATCAGTCACTCTGCTGTCCATACTTTCAGTGGAATGCCTAACCTAATAGACTTCCATTTCATACCTTCTCATGATCTCTAGTTCTTTGCCAAGCAGTTTATTTATGTTTTGTATCTTTTTAAAAATCTCAGACTTCCCTAGCAAGTGCACTGCAGAAAAAACTGTAAGCAATACAAAAGACCCGGAGACCTCCACCACCCACACGTCTGAAGGGGGCCAGAAACATGACAAGATAGAGAAACAGCAAAAGGCCTCCAACCACCGAACCAGGGAATGTGAGTCCAGCAGAGGTAAATGCAGAGGAGGTTGAGGGCAGCAAACCTGTAATGTCAGAGACAGCCTCATCGGAAATAAAGAAATACTTCTGTGACCTCATCATCGAATTTAAATCTGAAATTCTAACTCAGGTGAAGCAAGATATAAAAAAATTAATAAAAGAAGTCCTGGGTAATCCTCAAGTAGACACAAATGAAAGAATAGAGGAACCCAGAGAAAGGAGAGAAGCCTTTGATGAAGAATATAAACAAAACCTAGAATACATGAAATAGATCCAAAGAGAATATCAGAAAATTATAAACTCCATTGAAACCTGGCAAAACCTTTTAACTGAAACTAAATACAAACTTTCAAAACTTGAAGATAGATTTGCAATACATGATCACGAAAGTTAGGATCTCTTAAAAATAACCAGGAACAAGGAAGCAATGATACAAAGGTTAGAAGATGATAAGAGGATTTATAACCTATGAATAAAATCTGTGAATGAAGATGCAGTGACAAATACAAATGAAATAAAAAGTCTATTCACAGAAATAATTAAGGAAAACTTCCTAAACATAGGTAATGGAAGTGAAGTTCAGATATATGAGGCATACAGAACTCCAGCCAATTACAACCAAAACAGATCTACACCCAGACATATAATAATCAGGATCCCAGAAATCCATCACAAGAACAGAATATTAAAAGCAGTCAGAGAAAAGAATCAGATTACCTATAAAGGAAAACTCATCAAAATCACAGCGGATTTCTCAATGCAAATCATCAAATCAAGAAGAACTTGGAGTGAAATATTCTAAGCCCTGAAAGAAAATAACCTCAAACCCAGAATGATGTACCCTGCAAAACTGTCTCTCAAAATTAATGGAGAGACAAGATATTTCCACTACAAAGAGGAACTGGAGGAGTTTGTGACCACCAATCCAACCCTGCAAAGAATACTGAAGGACATTCTAGAGAGAGAGAAGAAAATCACCAGGGTTCCAGGAACAATGGCAGAAAGGCCTCAAAGAAAAGGGCAGACAGTGGAATAAAGGAGAAAAGTAAACAAACAACAATGACAGAAAAGTAGCATAGCAGAGATAAGACAGAAAAGATTGGTTATAGCACTGTTTATCTTGACTAATTTTATTTGAATCTGGTATGCTTGAGAGTATCAAGTCTGAGAGTAGAGGCATCGACTCTGAAGATGACAAGATTTAATAGAATACCTTAACTGCCTTTGAAGTCCTATAATGTCTCCAATGTTTAGATTTTATTAATAGTGTGATGCAATGCTAAGTTTAATTATACTATGTTTGACGATATAGACAATTTTAATGAAAACAACAAGCCACATCATAGTAACTACCGTAGACCACCTAGTACTGTGGTTTTATATGTCCTTTTCATTTTGTGTTTCTCTAGGAATTTGTATTGTTGACTTGTTTTGATTTGTTTCTCCCTCTAATACAGAAAGGCTAGGTATACATATAGAGACATACATGTGTAGAACTTCTAAGTAGTTTACGAGAATGGATTATAGTTATTGTAAAGAAAAAAAGAGAGGAAAAGAAAGTATTGTAAAGGATATAACTGCATGTATGTTTGAGTGTGTGGGATTGATAACCATGTTGCTAAGTTTGTGTTGGATGGATGAACAAAATTGATTGCAGTCTCACTGTTTGGATTTCCACTTTGTAGGCTTTACTTTTGTATCTTGAACAACTACTTCAAAGAGGAAAATATGTAATTGTCAACTAGTGATTTCCTACTGGTTACTATTTTTGATTTTTTGTTTTGTTTTTGAGATTTTGTATTATTTCTACCCTCTGTTTCAAATTTTTTTCTTTAAATAATAAAAAAAATCTCAGCCAGCTAATAAATTATTTTCTGTCAATTCACTGATTTGTTTAACCCCATTAGCTTGTTAGTTACATCATGTTTGAGCACTCCAAGCATATTTTTTGATATTTCTTAATCTCTTTTATCATTTCAAATAATTCAACTATGAGGGATAAGTTAAATAACTAGCTATTCAATTTGTATAATCAAAACTCTTGTTTCAAATAGAAGCTATGAAATATAAAATTAACAATTAACTCATCTGTGGGAGACTGCTTTATCTTTCAGGTGTCTTTCATCTGTCATGTGACTGCACAATGAGTGAGTGTGAAAGAAATTTTTCCTTCCTATTATGTTGAAGTTCCTATCATAACTTAATTTGGCCAACACAGTTTTAGCAGAAATAGCCTCTTCCCTTCAGCCTTGACCTCTACTGAGACAGGTGGAGCTGACTTAAAGCCTGGAGCTGAAAGCCAAGCCCTGGCAAGTTGGATCCTGGATCAGCTTTCCTTAAGTGGCCTGCAGATGCCAGAGCGTCTTCCTCCTTTAAAACAAAATCAGTATTTGTCATTGTAGCCCACTGGGTGATTTGATTAGAGAAATTTTTTTTGGTACAACAATTGAATAAGACTTAGTCTTTGGTAACTTACTGTATTTTAGATAAATTAATACTTGATAAAAGTCAGAAGTTAGAGAATATGAATTAACAAGCGAAGAGGCAAAGGGTCAGGAAAACCTGTGACTCAAAGTCCATTCTGCTAGAATCAGTATTTTTCTGAATTGTAGAAACTATGTACATGCTGTAACAAAATTTAAAAACTAAATAAATATTCAGCTACAATCACTCTACTGACAAACATTTTGTACATATTTTTACATGGTATTCTGAAAAAAAAAAGCACACAAATTTTATCCAGTAGCAATTAACTTCTACAGAACCTATAATTCTGTTCCATGATTTTCCACTCATGAGTATGAAAATTTTATACTGTTTCTATAGTTTGATAATTACAATTTTGGTGAATGCTACATTAAATGAGTTAATCATGTTTTATAATTTATTTGCTAAGAATATATTTTAACTTGTAGTGAGTTAAAATTCCAGATGTCAAGTATATAAATACATTTAAATTGCTTTCTAACATAGTTATAAAATTTAAGATGGCACCACTATGTGTAAAAGTAGTTCTTTACTACTGTTTTATTGTAAAAATTTTCATGCTTTTTTTCACTCTTTCTCACATTTTAAAGCCACCATTTATTTAAGAATTGTGCCAATACTTTTTGTGAATTGCATATTCATGTCATTCTACTATTTAACTTTTAATTTTATTTTTCTAATTTTTTTTGAGACAGAGACTCACTACGTGGCCCAGCCTGAACTTGAAATCACAGCAATCCTCTTGCCTTAGTCTGCTGAGTGCTAAGATTATAAGCATGTGCTACTATGCTCAGCTATATCCTAATTTGTATTTTACTAAACATGGAAAAATTCATTTGTTATTATCCTCAAATCTGTTGTTGCTTTCATCAGCTTAAAAAAGAAACTTTGATTTTTAAAAAAACTACAATCCTTTGTGTCCAAATTTAAAACAGTTTTAAATAGAGCAATTGTAGTTTAAAGTGTGAGATATGGATCCAGATTTATTTTTCCCGCACCCCACAGTTTACAAGCAATTAATCAATCATATTCATTAAACACCTTTACCTTTCTACATAGTGCTATAATATCTCTTTTAGGATACATTTATAGTTCTGTAGAGAGTTTTCTCTTCTTGAGTTGTGTCTTCTTTTCCAACATTTATGTAGCTATTCTTTAGTAATTGCTTTGAGAATACAAGTGGCATTTTCCTTTATTTCCCAGTGTTCTGCCCAAGAGGCAGTCAGTAAATGTTTATTATTGTTGACACAGAAATAAAACATATTGAGTATTCTTATTGGTGCTCAGTGTCCACTAGCCTGATTTATGCCCAGAATAAAATAATGCTTTTTCTAACATTAAGTATCAAAATATCAATTATGTGATAGCTTCTGAAATGCAAATGAATTTTATAATTGGATCCAGTTGCCTACATTGTGATTATTTGGGGGTATTGCCCATGTAATGGGTAGGAAAGAATGTATTTAGAGGATTTGGGAATGATTCTGTTGGACAGTCTGTTTAATAAAAAGAAGCTTTAGGATTTTAGGAAAGACATTTTAAGAAAGGAAACCTAGGTCATTGTTCAGTGAAGGTAGCTAAGCTAAGCACCATTAATTTTATCCCTCTTACGGTTTGAAGAACAAACATGACACTTAAGGTTAAAAACATTCAAGATTTCATTGAGGTCTTGTAATTTTCTTATTTATACTTTAAAAAATTCTTTCCTCTTTTAATATGATATTAGCAGCAAAATTCTTTAAAATGGAAAGTGAATTTTAACTTTTACAGACAGAAGAGTGAAAGAGAAATGAAAAACTAATTTCCACTTCCAGTGCATCTGAAAGATGAGGATGGGAGTGAGGCATAGCGTCTAGTAACAAAATAGGTCAGGAGACCAAGTGCTCAAACTCAGGAGAAAAAGAAAAGCCTTTGGCACAATCCTGGTACAGCAGTGTTGCTGAGTGTGTGTGTGTGTGTGTGTGCGTGTGTGCGTGTTTGGGTTCTGTTTGCTGTTCTCTTTCTTGACCCAGAGCACTTTCTTCTGTGTTCTTTTTCTTCTCACTTTAGCATTTTCAGTTGCCTTGTTTACTTCTTGGAACCCTTTTTACTTTAAAATATCTTGCTGGGTGATATCAACTATATGCAAATGATCTGCAAATTTATGCTTCTGAGTTCTGCCCATTCAATTAACTTAAATGTCCCAGACATTGCTTCTGGGATGATTCGTGCAAGGCCCCCACAGATAAATTCTATACTTTCAAAGCCAAGTTCATTATTTTTCTCACTCTGCATCAGCTACTTCTTTTATATTCTCTTTTTTAATTAATAACTTCAATATCTGCACAATCACTCAAGCAAGAAATATTGCAGCTTCCTCAAGTATCCTTCTGCTTCATCCTCAAAATGAAATGTTTGCATTCTATATTCTCATCAGTCTTCCTCTTTTGAAATCTCATTCAGCTGAACTTTATTATGCTCCCATTGTGACAGCTCTGCCTGTAGGTTAATAGTCACTTCCTGCTTTATTCCAATTAATCTTTTCCATTTCTGAACCAGTCTTTTCCTACTAGATTTATTTTTGTAAAATACACATCTGAGGTCTGATAGGAATAGTTTAATTTTAAATAACCATTACTGTCACCACTTTGTCTACTGTATAAAGTTCAAAACCTATTTTTACAAACTTATTACAGACACCCGTGCATTCAAAACATGAACCATACCAGCTATTTCTCTTCTCTAAATATGTTATGAAGTGGTAATTTTCCACAACTGTATGATGAGCTCAAAACAATCAGTCCAGGTGGCATTAATCCTTTGTCTTTTTTTTTTTCATCTGACAACACTTTCTCTTCTTTTCTGCAAAAAAACGCTGAATTGTTTTGCAATAACAGTGTTTGTACTTTACAGAAACACAGTGCTAATTATACCCAGAGCCAGAGTGACTTGTCTACCCTTGAAGCTTCTTGAAACTTCTATAAAATTCATTGCAGGGGTTTGCACAGAGGAGTCCAACAAATATCCTTCATTTAGTTATTCTTTCTATTTACTTAAAACACATTGCTTTGATCCCTGTCACTCATTCTTCTCTGCAAGTTTGACACTTCAAAATTCAAATGCATGCCCATAGAAAGTAAACCCAGATGAAACAAACATGCACAGAATCATCACCTATGATTACTTCTAGAGAGGAACTAGGTGGAGGAGGGTGACTTTTCACACTATGATCTTCTGTACATTTTACAATTTCTTTTATATTATAATGAAAACAAATGCAATCCATCAGCTCCCAATACAAACTCAATCTTGTTTCTTGAAAGCCTTAAGTATGTCCCAGGCCAACAAGATGTTGCTTGTCTTCTCTTTTTGTAAATCAGAGAATTTCATCATATTAAATTCTTGAGGAGTAGCTAACATAAGAAAGGTTTGAACTATATTCTTTAGTATACACATAAAATTATATTGCAGAAAAGAGGATAAAGCAGAATGAATACATCCTCTCAAATGCTGTAATTTTCAAATATTTTAAAAGTCAATCTTTTCACTTTTATCATCAAAATATCATTGGACAAACTTTAAATTTTTCTTAGTTCTTTCTATAGCTGAGAAGAAACTAATGATGTTCATATATTTATCCCAAAGTACATTAGACATAATTTTAAAAATTAATTATTAAATATACAACAATCTCTGCATAGTTTAAAATTCACTAACAGTTAAGTGCGTGTAATTTATGTTACACACAACAGAGTTAATGAGCCATAAACTTACCCGGAATGAAAGTGCTAGCTTTGTATACATCTTCTACATAATTTGTAGCTTCAGTGATATGATCTTTCTTTTTCTTTTCAACATATGATAATTAGAGTGTACGCAATATAAATCCTTCATTTCATTTATTGTGCATGTTGAAAAATCCCTTGGTATCTCACTGTTTTACCAGACAGTGATTGTAAGGCATAAAAGATGATTCCAGTAATAGTTTAAACGTCTTGGAAATTGACACTCACCTCCCAGGAGCAAATACAAAAAGAAAGAAACTAGCAAACAGGGATATTAGCAACAATGTTTGATTGCTTTTACTAGGTACATACTCTACAGCCTTCTAAGCAGATGTTATAGTGTTCCCTAGGAGACTTCATTATTTTAAAAACAGAATGAGAATCAATGGCATGATTTTTCTAAGGCTATAAATATTATTGTACTTCTGATTTCATTGATATCCTAATTAAAATAAAATTTCGCTTCTTTTAAAAAAATTTTTATTTAAAGGGAAAAAAAGCAAAACAGAAAAAAGGGTACAAACAATACAGAATTTCAGAAAAAAATAAACAGTAAGAAATCACTAGTTGATAAGTTACATATTGTCTTCTTAGACATAGTTGTTCAACTTACAAAATTAAAGCATACAAAGTGGCCATTCAAGCAGTGAGGCTCCATGTCAGCGTTTCCTGAGATCCGCGCCATGTTGGAACTTGGGATGCTGGGAAAAGAGTGGGCGGCTGTGAGCCTACTGGCATGCGGGCTAAGAATCAAACATCCATCTCATCTCAAACCCCCTCCCCCCACTGCTAGCAAGTAAGAGCCAGAGATTTGAGCATCACTTGCGAGTTTGAATATATTCAATATAAGAAATAAGGAGGATTTTCTTCTGCCATCTCTTTGAAGGCAAATATTTTTATCTCTGTTTTGCTCCACTCTGATCAATGGCATTGCTCTATTCAATATTTTGTTAATATTCTGTTTCTATAATTTTGGTTTTTCCTTTGATATTGCTCTACCTGATTGAAGGAACAACTATTGTGAAGAAAACCAGATACACTATTGTACCTATTGCTTTATCCTGGTAACCTTCTGTGAGGTTCTGTACCAATTTCACTCCACTACCTCAATTGGCTTTGTCCTATCTTGTTCTGCTGTATTTTTCTACCTTCAAAATAAAATAAATAAATAAATAAATAAATAAATAAAAATAAGAAATAAGAAAAAATAAAAAATCAGTAAGGTACTGAGCAAGCTGAAACATGATATAACTAAACAGATAATGACTTAAAAAGCAAAAGGAGGAAAGGAAAGTGCTCTAAAGGATAGAACTGCATGTATGTTTAAATGTGTAGGATTGATAACCATGTTTTTAAGTTTTTGTTGGATCAGTGAACAGAAGTGTTTGCAGCCTCGCTGTTTGAATGTCCACTTTGTATGCTTTGATTTTGTAACTTGAACAACTACACTCAAGAAGACAATTTGTAATGTATAAACTAGTGATTATTACTGTTTATTTTTTTTGAAATTCTGTATTGTTTCTTCCCTTTTTTCTGTTTTGCTTCCCCGCACCTTCTTTAAATAAAATTTTAAAAAAACAGTGAAGCTGCAAACAGTTCTGTTCAATGATCCAATACTTAGCAACATGATTATCAATCCTACACATTTAAACATAAATGCAGTTATATCCTTTAGAGCAATTTCTTTTCCTCCTTTTACTTTTTAAGTCCATTATCTGTTTAGTTATATCATGTTTCAGCTTGCTCAGTCCCTTGCTGATCTGTTTTGTTGTTATTTCCTTTTTAATCACCTTATTATTCTGTTGCTTTGTTTTTGAGTTTCTCCTCATCCATGCCCTATGGATCAGCTTTGGTGGAGTTGGGAGTTTTTTGGAAGTATTTTGTTACTTTGTTATCTATTTTTATTTATTTATTTATTTATTTTATTTATTTATTTTGAAGTTAGAAAAATAACAGCAGAGCAAGACAGAACAAAGCCATCTGAGACAGCGCAGTGAAATTGGCACAGAACCTCCCAGAAAATCAATAGGACAACAGCAATAGGCACAATAGTAGATCCCGTTCTGTTCACATTAGCTGTTCTTTCAATCAGGTAGAGCAAAATGGAAGGAAATACCGAACTTATAAAAACAGAATATTGAATAGAGCAGTACCATTACTAAGAACTGAGAAAAACAGTGATAAAAATATTTGCCTTCAAAGAGATGGTAGAAGGAAATCCCCCTTACTTGCTACACTGCATACGTTCATCCTCCCAAGAAATACTCAGACCTCTGGGCTCCCACTTGCTAATAGGGGGGCGGGAGGATGGATGGATGTTTGATTCTGCACTGGCAGGCCCACAGACACTTACCAGAGCAGTGAGCTATCTGCCTGTTCTCCCAGTGCCCCAAGTTCCAACATGGTGCAGACCTCAGGAAATGCTGATAGTTCTCACTCTGGGATGGCCTCAGCTTGTCAGGCCACAGCAGCCACTTACCAGGGCGGTGAGCTGGCTGCCTGTTCTCCCAGCACCCCAAGTTCCAACTAAAATTTAGATTCTGGCAGGATGATTTCATTTAATTTCAAACTGGGAAAAATACATACATACTCCATATTCTTTTGTTAGTCTGTATTACACTGTACTTTTAATGTTTCTAGATTTTTGCATTAATGTTAGAGTTTGTCTTGATAAGTGATTTCTAGAATGGAAACTTTCTGCGCCAAACTGGACAGAAAATTAGTATAGCAGGGTTTGTTGTTGTTGTTTTGTTTTAGACAGGATCTCACTATTTAGATCAGGCACTCAGTACGTGGCCAAGCTGGCCTCCAACTCATAGCAATCCTCTTGCTTCAGCCTCCCAAGTGTTGAGATTACAGGTGTGTGCCACCATACTGAGCAGTATAACAGTTTAGCTGATTATATGACAGTACATATCAACAGGATTTTAGTAATTTAGTTTTGCATCCAAGTTAAATGCATCAAAATATTTATCACTACAAAATATGAAATAAAGTTGCATTTTAGTTATGCTACAAGAATATCAAAAATTTATCCAACAGAAAAATCTCATTTTCTTCACAGTGAATGTTTTTTTTACTGTGATTTCTCATCAGCAAGCATGACTTCAGCACAAAATGTGCCGCAACTGACTAGTATTTGTGTTTTCTTTTCCTCTCATTAAGAAAGCATTTTCCTTATGTGGGAATTCTGAAAGCTTCAAGATCAAAAGGATAGGTGGCCATTTCAATTGTCTTCAACAATTTTCCCTTAATTTCAAGGGAAAAAAATAAAACAAAAAATTATGATCTCCTGTATGGAGAATCTTGCTTTCACTTAAAATGGTATTGTTTGGTCCTGTCAATAATTCTAGAGATCATCAGATATGTTATTTTATATCATGTGCTACTGCAGGATGATGTAGAGACCACCACTGAATCTGGAAGCAGTAGTTCTGTACTTGGTCCATTTTGTAATGTTTAAGTGATTGGAGCAAGTTACTTTCTTTCTTAAAAGTTCTATTTCATCCATAAAGCAAGTTTGATGAGCTAGATCAGAGGTCAAAAGCTCTTTCTGCACAGGACTAGAAAGCAGTATTTTCTGCTTTGTGATATATATGGTCTCAGTTTCAATTACTCAATTATTTCATTGAAAATCAAAAGTCATAGAAAAAATTTCTTTTTTAAAAAAAATGAGCAAATGAACATGAGAATAGTTGTGCTAAAATAAAATTTTATTGGCCAAAAATAGCCTTGGAACAGTTGTTTGCTGACTCCTGAACTAGATTTCTAAATTGCTTTCAGCTGTAGATTGCGGTTAGTACATAAAGAATACACTTGCTTTCCAAGAATGGCGAGTCGTCATAGAATTATATCACTGCAAAAGACCCCAGGAGGTGATTTAGTTCCTTTATCTGCCTCAGGCAGGGTTACATTTAAATCACCAGTGACACCTGCTTTCCAGCTACCTGATCCTAGAAGAGGATGAATCTCCCTTCACATTCTTTTTTCTGAAAAGTCTGTTTATACTAGGTGATATATCTAAGGCTGGTGTGAGGCCTTAGGAATATCTTTAATGGTTTTAGATTGAATATCTTGCCTATTTTAAAAATTGACTTTACACATGGTAGAAGATAGAAAAATGATATATTTCTTTTCCATTATTTTTAAGTTTCAAATCCTGGGAAATAATTCTTCTTCTTAACAGAACTAAACATTATAAAATTTTTCTTCCATATAAAAATTGTCATAAGTTATATTTTCAGATATGGTGTATAGATCTAATAGATCAGGAATCATAGCTCCTCTTTCAGCTTTTCAAGCTCTTTATTCTGTTTATCTTTTTTGTTTATTTTATGAACATTTAAAACAAAACATAAAAAGCACCCATGACAATGTAATTAGCAGAAATTTCATGCAGTAAAAACTAATAGAATAATCTTCTCTTTGAGAAAACATTTGTGATAATTATTTCCTAGTGGTTTAAAAATCACTGATACAACTAATTTTAATTCAAAATAGCTACAAAATGCAATTATAAACATATGACATATTGCATCAGTTAAAGTTAGCATTAAATGTTATTTTATTTTCTGGTTCCATATGTATATCAAATATTATTTGGCTATTTTCTATAAATGACTTGATATCTAATTTATCACTAGTATTTGTTATATTTTTATCCTCATTAACTGGATAAATGCATACTTAGACACATCTACTATCAAAAGGACAAATTCTCCTTCAGATAAACTCAAATGTTTTCAGGCCCATAACCCTTTTCTTTTCTTTTCTTTTCTTTTCTTTTCTTTTCTTTTCTTTTCTTTTTTTTTTTTGTACCAGGAATCAAACTTATGACTTCGCACTTGCCAGGCAGGCTTTGCCACTGAGCTAAATCCCTGGCCCAATTTTTTAAGAACTATAAAGAAAATGTCATAAAAATTCAAAGTTGGAAATCATTTTTACTTTTTTCTTCAGATCTTCTATTAAATGTCCACTCTACTAAAGTCTAACTCAAAAGTCACTAGCTTTTGATAAGTAATCTAATTAAGCTATGTTCAGGTTAACAGTGATTTTTGATACAACTAGAAAGATGTCTTTTTTATATACTCCTACATTGGCAGCACCTAGAAAAACAAGTAGCGATGTAGAGATGTCCTGTAAAGCAGATTAGCTGATTTCAATATAGCATCATCCTCAACACCATTATCTCACTCTCATCACTAAAGCATTATCTTACTCTGTGCCATGTGTCAGAGACTTTGAAAATTTGAATTCACAGTGGAACTAAAGACTTTTTCTAATCTTTACTTTTTTCTTCAAACTTAGTTTTGTTCATATCGTTCATGTTTGCATTGATATTTTGAAGAGTATTTTAAGTAGTCTACAGAATGCAGGTCTCAGTTTGGATTTGTCTCATTGTAATTTATAATTAGATTCAGATTGTATCCTTCCTTTCCTTGCCTACTTTCTTTTCTTCTCCCCTCCATCTCTCTATCTGTCTGTCTATCTATCTATCTATCTATCTATCTATCTATCTATCTATCTATCTATCCTCTATCACCTATCTACTTTCCTTCCTGGCTCCCTCCTCCTTTTTCTTACCTCCCTCTCTCTTTTTCTTTCTTTCTTATTACTTTGTGCAAGAATACCACACACACACACACACACATACACACACGATGTCATCCAATCCTCGCTGAAATGAACCAGGAGGCACTGGATGTCAGTTTGTTCCATTAAGATATTTTTATTAAAATGTATCTGACACTTTTCTTAACTGTAAAGGGAAACCTTATCTTTGAAATTAATAAATAATCTCTGTTGAAAGGGCCTGTTCTCCAACAAATTTCCACCTAGTGGTTTCACCCTCCCTTGGTGTTTCTTGTCTTGTTTTGGGTTTTGTTTTGTTTTGGTTCAGTTTGGTTTTTGAGACAGGGTCTTGTTGTGCAGTTCAGGCTGGTTCAGAGCTCACTATGTAATGCAGGGTGGCCTTGAACTCTCGACAATCCTTCTGATTTAGCCTCCAGCTGGGATTACAGGTGTGTGCCATCATACCTGGCCTGATTCTTGCCTAGGGCATTAATACAGTGAAGTCAAAAGCACATGTCTAATTAATTTTATCAATCTTCTACATTTATTTATTGGCATTTTGTTGTAAAGAAGAACTATCACTAATTTCTTTGTCTGTTGTATCAGTATTAGCTCAAGGGTCCCTTTTTAAATTGTCATGTGCTATGATACAATGTTGTCACTATTTTGATGTTCAAATTATTTCATAGTTGAATCCTTTCAAATTAATAGCCATGGGCTTTTGATATGGCTTTATATTTTGATGTGACTTCAACTGTTTGTTGAAGCGCAACTTACATATGGATGAATAAAAGTCCAGATCAAAAAATTATACAAATTGCATATACCCTAGTGTGTAGCACATGGCTACCTCCTAGCACATTGCTGTATCTCAGAAAGACCCCATGCTTTACTAATTCCACAGCCCTTGCATGACCTCTGGGTTGACTTCTTAAACACCACGAGCTGGTTTCACTTGTTTTTGAAATGTGTACAAATGGAATCATACCAAATGTATCTTTAGGGTTTGATTTGTTTTCTTACTATACTTTGAGATTTATTGGGACTGCTGCTTGCTTTCTTGATGCTCACTGTTGCAATGGCTTTCACTGTATGGCTACTGAGTAGCTGATTCTCATTCAAGTATATATATTTTTGATTTTTTACACATACTTTTATATATTATGTAATATTGAACCTTTAGTATATAGAAACATTTATGTGTTTTTTAAATGTCATTTAAATGTCATACAGAGTCTTCCAAAAAATGTATATATGTTTTGGGAAAGAAAAATAGTGTGATGTTTTTTAAACAGATGGTGTTACCCTTGTTTGAGAGACCTTAAAGGAATACACATATTGCAGAAAACTCACTACCCTGCCAGCTCTTATTGCAAATGCATGTGTAGCAATCTCAATGACAAGTTTACCCAAGCAGCAGTTTGCTGTACTAATAAATATCTGTAAGATAAAGGTCATCACTTTGAGCACCCCTTTTGATTAATCTCATGATGTCTCAATTAGTCAATTTAGTATTAAAATTTTAGTATTAAAATTTTCTTTTTTGAGGTGTGTATACATTTTTTAGTAGACTCTGTGTGTCTCCATATATTAGATGAAATTATAAACAGTAACAATGCATATGTTTTGTTGGGTATAGTTTTGATGCAAGGTTGCTAAATCATAAGCATAATAATATATAGTAATTGGGGGAGTACTGGGAATTGAACTCATGACCTCATGCTTGCCAGACAGTTCTTATGCCTCTGAGCTAAATCCCCAGCCCAATATATAGTGATTTTTAATAAATATTATGAAATGGTTTTCCAATGTCACATTTCTGAGAAATTCAACCCTCTCTTCTTCTTTTTTTTTTGGCAGAGTCTTGCTATATAGTGCAGGCTGGTCTTAAACTCATGGAAATTATCCTGCCTCAACCTCCCAAGTGGTGGAATTGCAGGCCTGTGCCACTATACTGGCTTGCTTCACAGTCTTGTTTGATTTTATTTTATTTTTATAAGTAATGAAGATTGAGTGCAAGGTCACTGAGTTACGTGCCTAATATGTCTGTCTGTCTGTCTGTCTTTCTTTGTTTCTCTCTCTTTTTCTATTTTTGAGACAGGGTCTTACTGACTTGGTAAGTTGTCTATGCTGGGCTCAAACTTGTCATTGCCCTGCCTCAGCTTCCCAGATGGCTAGAAATACAAGCACTTGCCCCTATACCTGGCTCTGCCATGTTTTTTTAAAATTTATTTTTTATTTATTTGTTTATTTTATCAGTACCGGGTATGTTTTTACTAATGTTTGTATTGTTTTTTCCCTTTAGGCATTTGATGAATATATAGAGAAACTTTACTAGGGTTTTAATTTGAATTTCTCTCATGAACAATCAAGTTTTAATGCATTTATTTGTCATTTGAATATTCTCTTTTGTTTAAGGCTTATTATGTATTTGGCTACTTTTGTTAAGTCTCATCAGTTTGATCTATAAACTCCACACAATCTTAATCTGTACCTTAACAGTTATATGTGTTAATAAACTAAGTTTAAATTCTTACAGATGCAAAGGTTCAAGAATAGCCCACCCCCCAAAAAAAATGTGAGCAAAAAAATACAGTTGGAAGACCTACATTTTCAGGTAGTTATACCAATTATAAAGTTACAGCAATTAAGACTTTATGGTCAATAAGACAACAGCATAAAGAATCTCAATTTATGAAAAAATAAAACTTGGGAAAGCGTAGTTCTTTCAGTAAATGGTTCTGGGTCATTTGGGAACCAATAGAGAAAAAGTACTTTGGTTCTACACCTGCAATATTCCCAAAACATAATGCCAGATCTAAAAATATAACATCAAACTGTGAGAGAACATCTTTATGATCTTGAAACAGAAAGATTTCTTTGACAAGTAGGAAGGATAGAATTTCTAATTACAAGATGTAAAGTTGAGAGAAAGAGGACTCAAAAATAAACCAAAGTTCTAAGCCTGAACAGTTAGGAAATGGAAGATGCCACTTGTGGTTATAAGAAAGACCATAGGCTGAGACACTTTGAGTATTCAAACTAAGATAAATACCTCAACGAGGGGTGTTTATGACATGTGTTAGTGCAGAAGTTAAGTACACAGTTGTAAAATGAGTCAGATTTCCTGGAGAGGTCCAGGTGTGAAGACACAGCTGTAGCAGCTGTGGGAAGATAATTATTTTAAAACCATGGGTTAAGAAAAGATTGAAGAGGTCAAGAACTGATAATAATACTTTACTGATAAAAATTTCTTTATTAAATAAAAATATCAATTATAAAAGGATTAGCAACAAAGAAAGGGGCTTTCAAAATATGCATAGCAATGGACATTGTTTATCTACACATTATAGCTAGGACTTACATATGTGAAATATATATTCACTCCATTATATAGATGTAAAAGCTGAGAATGTGTTGTACTTGCATTCCAACTGAGCTATGTCCTATTTTTTTTACACCACAAGAAGCTAATTTCCTCACCTCCAAATACTTTTCAGCAAGAAATACTCAAAACTGACAAATCTGATGAATTTTTCTAACCTCTCTTACATCAAATTTGGGATCATCTTCCTTGCATTGTGACAGTGCTTTACACTGAGCAAACGTTTTTGAAGCAGAAAGCTGATCACAATGAACTTCATGGTGGGCTAATTCACAATTTACACCCACATGTTCTTACTCACATAGCACAAGTTACACAGTTTGTAATTGGGGAATACTTTCTGTTAATTCTGTGAACAGCAGAAACAACCGGGAATGTGCATCTACTTACAAAGGGTATGAGAGGGCATGTAACATGAAAGGGGTTTGAAGCAGGTGAAAAAGCCAATTTTTTGTTGTTGTTTATTTTTTGGATACCGGGAATTGAACTCAGGACTTTGCACTTGTCATGCAGGTGCTTATGCCCCTGAGCCATATTCCGAGCCCAATTTTTGATAGAAGGGTTTTTCACAATAGTGGAAACTATCTAGAGTAGTATTTCAAATTAAATACCTAGGTCAGAGATAAGCTTTCATAGAGCTAGTTAAGATATCTGGGTTTATAGTATGATGCCAGTTATATGCTGAACATGTTAGAAAATCACTGGATGATGTAATGAAGTAGTTAAGTGCAACATTTTGGTGTTGGGCTCCTCCGTTTAAATCTGGGCTCTGTAACTTATTAGCTCTGTGCTGTAGGACAAGATTTTTATCTGCCTGTGCTTTCTGTTCTTCATCTGTAAAACTAGGATCAAAATACTACACTATTACTAGAGTGTCTTAGAGGAAATAACAGTATGTATACAGCACTTACACAATACATGGCATATGTAAGGTGTTTTTTTTCTAGGCAAGGTCTCACTGTGTAGTGCAGACTGACCTTGAATTTGCTTGTGTAGCCAAGGCTGAACTTGAACTCATGGCAATCCTCTTGCCTCAGTCTCCCACGTGCTAGGATTACAAGTGTGTGCCACCACACTTGGCTGTAAGGTTTATTATTGAAATAAAATTAATAGAAATGAAAAATATTCTAGTTTTTTACACTCTGTTGTGATTGGAGTACACCTTGTTCTTGTTCAGAACTATTTGTGGAAAACCTACAAAAATTCATGTCTGTACTGCTTGTTTCATTATCGATCAAAGATCATTCAGTACTTTGTCTCTCCTTATGCCAGGCCTCATTATGAAGTTGGGCAATAGCGCTTATTACCTACTGCCTGTGTGTAGGCGTAGAAACGAGTATTTATTAAAAGTCTACTTTCACATTGTGTCATTTCCTCCAAAACTAGTAAAAAGGGTATTGTGAAATAAAATTATGATTTATAGTTGTGTAATAACAGAGGTACTATGGCTTCGGCTAACACTGCACAGTGTGAGCTCCTACTCATAATTGATGGTAGACATAGTCTTCCTATTAGCACTTAGAATGATATTTATCAGGCCAGTTAGCAGCATTCTACTGTCCAGGCCTAATACACTTGAGACTATAATATTGATCAGCTCTCTTTGCCTTTCATTTGGCAAACAGAAGTGTCCATGGTCAGGGACCTTCTTATTGTTACATGTGGTGCTACTTCATCATTTTAAGAACTACTGAGTTAGAATACATGCAGTGCTGGGCAAGTGCAGACAGACATGTAATGAAACATGGCAGGGGAAAGGGGTTTCTGAAAGGCTCTTTACAAGTGTTTCCAAATATCACTTTTTACCTTTATTTCAGGGGCTTTATTCAATCCAGTGTGTAGGACTGTCTTTGAGTTATACTGATCCATTCTAGGTCTTTTATGAATACTACAATAAGGGAGATCTTCATGAATTTTCTTCACATAAACCAAAAGAACTTCATTTCAGCCTGTGGCTGCTATGTAGGTACTTTTTTTTGTTTGTTTTGTCTAAGAAATGAAACCAGTGAAACAATGGTACCTGCTTCCTTACTCGTAAATTAGAAACAAATCTGCAGCTGAGATTCTGTCTTAAAACCAAGATACAATGTAATTTTTTGTTTTGTGACTTTTAAGTAATATATATTCTTTACAGACTATCTCTGAATATGTGTTTTTGAAAAAAATTATGTCTTCCGTAATTCATATATAAACTAATTATGTCTAAACACTGAAGTATCTGGCTAGATTTTCAGTGCAAATTCTGATTTGTTTCAAAATTTACCAAAAGCCATAGCCTCATGGAAGAGATTCAAGTACCTTTTCCTTGATACTTTGTCTTATCCACTTTTCTCATCATGAGACACAGTACTCAACAACCAAAACTAAAGGAAGGGAAGGTATATTCTAGTTTAAAGTTTGTAGAGATGTTAGTCCATATGCAGCTGGCTCCAACATAGGGGAGCATGGAGGGACCATGGCAGAGGAGGAGCTTCTAATAGCATGGCAGCCAGAAGCAGAGACAGAGAAAACAGGAGCTGGGAGGAAGAGAAACCATTCCAGTCACCCCCCTGTGACTTGTTGTTTCTGATTAGACCTTACCTTTTAACAGAAGGATATGTATCAGTCCTCTAATCCAATCAGCTTCCAGAAACCTTACCTATGTGTACATCAAGCATTTGGGGATGCCCAGATATAAACCATAACATAATCCAATAATTTGCAGATTATAAACTTCTCTGACTAAAGACTATGTTTTCAAAATATCCAATCTATGCATTTATTCTTTGTTTTATTTAATGTATAACTGTGCATTTATCATGTATCAGGTACTATTTTAAGTTCATATTGGAGAATAGTGAGATATGAGAGCCTTGCTTCCATGAAGTTTACAGGACAGTAAGGGGAGAATGATAAGTAAGTAAGAATAAAAGAGCAGGACAATATGGAGTTTGAGATTAATTCTATAGAAATAATTAAATAATAATAAGTAACATTGTATGGAATGCTCAGGGAGAGGTGCAGTTGTTTTCTGTAGCATCCTGAAGAGGAACATTTACCACGATATTCAAATGATAAGAACCCAAATATAATGACATTATGAGAAACAGTGTCATTGTGAAAGTACTCATCATTCAATAAATATTTCTTAAAGTCATAATTGAGGGAGAAAGTTGTTTGATTTGATCTTGGATTTCCAGAACTGTACAATGCAATGAACAGGAAAGATACACACATGATTGCAAATGTCCTTGCTCTTGACTCCAAATTCAGGGACTCTTCAAAGCCCCCTGCATTTGTCAAGGGTAGGTTCTGCTTCTGCAGCTACATGTTTCTGCCTACCCTGTATAGCACAGAGCAACTTGGACAGCAGGGAAATATTACAGAAAGCTGTGCTTATTTTATTACATTTTGTCATTATATTCACAATTTCACCGTAAAAATTAATCATTTTGTTCACAAAGTGCGCCTTAATGAACTCTTTGGAGTTCCTACCATTTGGTTTAAGGAATGAAAGAAAATCTGTATCACATCCCATCTCACACGTTATGAACCCATGAATTTCCTGTTTCATTGCCACTAATCTCCAAATGCAGGTAAGGATGCATATGGATGCATGCACGATGCACACATGGGAAGATGCTACAGGACAGGCTGAGTTAAAAATGTGCACAGTGGTGACTGAACCAGAAAGGTGATGTCTTCATTATTATGAAGTCTTGCACTGATTTATTTTGGTATGTTAAACCAAAAAACCCTTGCATTTCCTATTTTAAAAAGTGGCTACTTTTGGTATGTTAAACCAAAAAACCCTTGCATTTCCTATTTTAAAAAGTGGCTACTTTTTATTATTATAAGTTTTTACTTTATAGCGATCACATTCCTCATGGCAGTTGGTACATGGGCATGGCATGTCCTAATTCTCTTTATTTCTTTTGTCTCCCTGTCCTCCACTTCCCTAAATCACTTGGTCCCCTTCCCTTTTGAAAAATATCTGTAACTCTATTTCCTATTACTTTTTACTTTGTTTGGTTTTTTTTTTTTTACATTTCATACAAGAGACACCAAGTTTGTGGGCCTGACCTATTTCAGTCTATATGACTTTCTCAAGGTGTACCAATTTCCTTCAAATTACTAGTTTATACTTTTTATAGCAACATAGTACTCCATTGCATATGAATGCTATGTTTCCTTTATTCATTTGTTATTGGTCATATAGTCTACTTCCAAGATATAGCTATTATAAATTGTACTGCTATAAATATGAATATATGCATGTCACTGTAATATATTATTTTTAAATCTTTTGGGAAGATACTGAGAAATAGAATAGCTTGGTCAAATGGAATTTCTTTCTTTAAAATTTTTTTAAATTTTATTTTAAAGAGGATAAAACAGAATAAACCCAATCAAAACAAACCAGTATAAGTGATAAAAGACTTCAAAACATTACAAAATCAACAATAGTCACCATAATAACCCTTGCTGTCCTCAAAATAGCTGCAGATACCTTCTGACATAGTAAAAATTGAATAGAAACAATAGAATAGAATAGAAACAATAAAAACAAAACAAACATTAAATGCAATAAAAGACTTCAAAATAAGCCAGTAATAAATCCTAAATTGCTACCATAATATATCTTGCTATCTTTGAAATAGCTGCTCCTGCCATCAGATTTAACATAATAAAACAAAAGAGAATAAAACCCAACATAACATAACATTGGAAATGCTACAGGACTTCAAAACAAGACCATAGGGAATCAACAATGGCTACAACCCTCAGAAGGAGATCCCCCCTAGATGCCACACTGCATACTCTATCCTCTGAGCCTATGATCAGACCACTGGTCAAATGGAATTTTTATTTTCAGTTTTTGAGGATTTCCATATTGACTTCCAAAACTGGGTATACTACTTTACATTTGCTACCAAAGTTGAAGGCTTCCCTTTTCCTAGCAGTTTCAGCCGCATTTGTTATTATTTTATTTCTTCATGATAGTTACTGTTCCTGGGGAAGGAATGCATCTCAATGTTGTTTTAATTTGCATTTTCCAATTGCAAGAGATGTTAATTTTTTATGTATTTATTAACCATTCGTACTTCTTTTGGAGAGCATTTCAGGTTTAAAATTTTTTTTTTAATTTTTATTTTGAAGGTAGTAAAATACAACAGAACAAGACAGAACAAAGCCAATAGAGACAGTGTAGTGAAATTGGTACAGAACTTCACAGCAGGATACCGGGATAACAGTAATAGGTACCATAGTATAACATTATCTTCACAATAGTTGTCCATTCAATCAGGTATAGCAAAATCAAACCAAAAACAGAACATTATAAAACCTATCAAAACAGAATATTGAATAGAGCTAAACAATTAGAACAAAGCAAAACAGTGAAAACAATATTGGCCTTCAAAGAGAAGATAGAAGGAGATCCCCCATAATTGCTATATTGCATACGGTCATCCTCCTAAGAGATGCTCAGATCTCTGGCCCCCAGTTGCTAATGGGGTGGGGGTGGGGTATGGGATGTTTGATTCTCAGCCTGCGCCCCAGTAGGCTCACAGGAGATGCTGACTGGTTTTCTTCCTGGCTTGCCCACCGCAGCTGCTTACCAAGAAGGGAGGTGTGTTGCTTTCGTGGTCAGTGCCCTAAGTTCCAACATGGCTGGATCTCGGGAGATGCTGACTGGTTCTATTCCTGGCTTGTTGGCCACAGCCGCTTACCAGGAAGGGAGGTGTCTTCAGTTTTTTATTCACTTTTGTATTGGGTCATTTATTTTGAGATTCTGATTTTTTGTATTTGTTATATATTCTCGATGTTAGACCTCTGTCTGAGGTACACCTGGTGCACTATTTTTTATGTTGCTATAAGTTGTCTCTTCACTCTGTTAGTTGTTTCCTTTGCTGTGCAGAAGTGTTTAAATTTGATAATTATCCCATTGGTTGATTCCTGATGTTATTTTTTGTGCAACTTGAGATCTGTTCAGAAAGTGTTTGTCTATGCATGTGGTTTCAAGAGTTTCACCTATTGTTTCACCTATCGTTCTATTGGTTCTGTTTTAAAATTTGGATCTTTGATTCATTTGGTTTTAGTTTAGTACATGGGGAGATATATGGATCTCAGTTCAGTCACCTGCATGTAGAGAGCCATCTTGTCAATGATTTTGATGAAGACATTATTTTTTTATTTTAAAGAAATTAAAGGAAAACAAAATAATAAAAACAAAATAAAAAAACTATATAGAATTTCAAAACAAAATGATGGGGAATTAACAATGGTCACTATATTGCATGTTATCTTCGAAATAGTTGCTAAGATTATAAGATACAGGCATACAAAACATATCAAACAATATAAGCACTCAAAGTTTCTTTGATGAACTAATAGAATTAGTAGTATAGTTATCTCAATTATCTTGTGTGTGTGTGTATATTTATATATATATTTTATCCCTTCTTTTTCTCCATCCAAGTTGTTCTTTACTTTTGAGCAGTTTCTTTCCATTTCATGATATGTATTGTACCTTTTTGATCTTATTCACTCTTTCAGTTTCTTACACGGGAGAGATAAAATGATGTTTACACATATGAGTCTGATTTATTTCACTTATGAGTATGGATTCTAGTTGTATGCATTTACCTACAAAAGCCTTGAATATATCTTTTTTATAGCTGGGTAGTACTGTATTATACAAAAATACCACATATTTTTTATTCACTCCTCAGCTGATGGGTATTTGGATTATTTCCAAGATTTAGCTGCTACAAATTTTGCTGCTATAAACATGAATGCACATATATAGCCGTGGTATGATGTTTTTAATTCTTCTGGGAAAATATCCAGAAGAGGAATAGCTAGGTCTATTGGAACCTCTAATTCTAGTTTTTTGAGGAATCTGTACACTGATTTCCACAGTAGTTACACCAGTCTACATTTCTACCAAAAGTGGAGAAGGCTTCCTTTTTCACCACAGCCCCTCTAGTATTTGTTATTGGTTGATTACTTTATGATAGCTATTCTTTTTTGGAATGAGGTGGAATCTCAGTGTTGTTTTAATTTGCATTTCTTTAATGATCAGTGATGTTGAACATTTTATATATATTTTTTGCTATTTGTGTTTATTCATCTGAGAGATGTGTATTTATCTAAGATGCTCATTTTTGGATTGAGTCTTTGAACTTGGGGGGCCTGATTTATTTTTAATTATTTATATTTTCTAGGCAGAAGCCTTTTGTCTGGAGGACAGTTGGCTAAGTTTTTTTTCCCAATTTATGGATTTTCTTTTCATTCTATTGGTGATTTTTTTTGACCTGAAAAAATCTGTTTAATTATATGAGATCCCAGTTTTTGATTCTTTGCAGTATTTCCCATGTAGTTTGGTTTTTGTTCATGAACTCTGTCTACCCCTGTTTTTTCAGGATGTCTACCTACTTTGTCTTCCAGAAGATTTAATGTTTCTGTTTTAATATTTAGATCTTTGATCCATTTTGAATTTAGTTTAGTGCATGGTGACAGACATTTGTCTAGTTTTAGTCTTTGATATGTAGAAAGCCAGTTTTTCCAGCACCATTTATTAAAAAGTCTATTTTTCTTCCAGTGAACATGTTTGACCTCTTTGTCAAACAAACAAAGGTGGCTGGGTGTGTTTATAGTTGTGTCTGCATCTTCTGTTCTGTGCATTGATTCTCAGATTTGTTTTTTTTTTCTGTTGTTGTTGTTGCTGTTTTTTTATGCCAGTACTATGTTGATTATATCACAGTAGCTTTTTAGTATAATTTCAGGTCTGGGATTGTAATGACTCCTTCCTTGCCTTTGTTGTCCAGGTTTGCCTTTGCTATTCTAGGTCTCTTCTGGTTGCAGATGAATATGAGAACTATTTTCTCTAGTTCTGTGAAGTATATTAATGATATCTTGATTGGGATTGCATTAAATCTGTATGACAGTTTTGCAAGTATGGCCATTTTCACAATGTCTGTTCTTCCTATCCATGAACAAGGAATAAGTGTTTCCATTTTCTGAAACACTCTCCAATTTCTTTTTTCAGAGTACTGTAATTTTTAATGTATAAATCTTTTACATCCTTTATTAGATTGATTCCTAAGTATTTTATTGTTTTTTGGATGCTATTGTGAAGGGTGTGGTTTTCCTAATTTTCTCTCAGTGAGTTTGTTGTTTATGTAAAGGAATGCTATTGCTTTTTGTATCCAGCTATGCTAATGAATTTTTTTCTTTTTTCTCTTCTTCTTTTTTTTTTTTTTTGTGTGTGTGCCAGGGATCAAACTCATGACCTTGTGTTTGCCAAGCAGACACTTACACTGCTGAGCTAAACCCCCAGCCTATGCTAACGAATTTGATTATTAAATCTAGTAGTCTTTTGGTGGGGTTTTTGGGGTCTTCTATACAGAGTATGATGCCATCTTCAAATAATAATAATTTAATTTCTTCCTTTCTTATCCTTATTTCTTTTCTCTTTCCTGTCTAATTGCTCTAGATAGGTTTTCCAGAACTATATTGAATAGGAAGAGGCTATCTCTCCTCCAGAGTGTGATTTTTTGGTCCTTTGACTATGATTGCATGGCTGAATGTACCTAGAGTTGCTTCTATACCCTGTTTTCTGTCTCATTGACCATGTCTGTTTTTGTACCAGTATCAGGCACTTTTTATGTCTATAGTTTTTCAATATAACTTGAAGTCTATATTGTAATACTACCTGCTTTGGTCTCATTGCCCCTGGTTATTTTCCATATTCTGGGTCATTTCTGATTTTATATGAATTTTAGAATTGTTTTCTCTAGTTCTGTGAGGAATTCTCTTTGTATGTTAGCTGGGATTAGGATAAGTCTGTATATACACTTTAAAATTGTGGCCATTTGGAGTGTATTGATTCTGCATATTCATGAAAAAGGGATATCTTTCCATTTTTTGAAGTATTCTTTGATCTCCTTTTGTAAAGTACTGTAGTTTTTAAAAAAATATTATTATACAGCTCTTTTATTTCCTTGCTTAGTTAATTCCTAAATACTTAACTTTTTCCTGATGTTATTGTGAATGATGGGATGCTTTCCTACTTTTTCTTAGTGAGTTCATTATTCTAAAGAAATGTGATACATTTTCAAATGTTTGTTTTGTATTTTGCTGCAACATTGAATTTGAATATTAATCTGAAGAATATTTTGATGACATTTTTGTCACTTCTATAAACAGGATTATGGCATCTACAATTAATGAAAATTTGACTCCTTCCTTTCAAATACAAAGGAGTATTGTATTGTATCCCTTTTGCTCCTTTCTCTTGCCTGATTGTGCTGAAGAAGTCATGATAGTGAATGATCTTGTCTTGTTCCTCATTTTGGAAGGAAAACTTGGGTTTTCTCCATTTAATATGATGTTGGCAGTTGGTTTGTGACAAATGGATTTTATCAGATTGAGAAAAGGCTTTCATCAGATTTTGCTGAATGTATTTTATTATGAACATATGTTAAATTTTTTGAATAGGTTTTTGTGCATGTATTGAGACGATCATGCAGATTTTGTCCTAGCTTCTGTTTATGTGATGTATCGCATTCATTGATTTGCATTTGTTGAACCATCCCTGCATAATTTGGAAAAAAATGTACATGGTTATGATGTATGATCTTTATGATGATTTGTTGCATTCTGTTGGCCAGTATTTTGTTGAGAACTTTTCAGTCTATGTTAAAGACTTTTTATGATAAAATCTCTCTCTCTCTCTCTGTTTTTTTTTTTTTTGGTTGCATCTTGTTCTGATTTTGAAATCAGGGAATTTCTTGTTTCCAGGAATGACTTTGTGAGTATTACTCCTTCCCTTTCAATTTCATTAGAGTTGGAAGAACATTTACATTAGATCATCTCTGATTTTCTTGTATAATTCAGTGGCAATTTCATTGGGTCCTGGACTTTTCTTTTGTCTTATCTGCCAGGTTTTTTATTACTGCTTCAATTTCATTGCCTGTTATTGAATTATACAGGTTTTAAAATCTTCTTTGTTTAGTTTTGGTACTTCATCTATTCTCTTGTTTATTTTTAATTTTTTTTTTGTTCTGGGGATCAAACTCATGACCTTGTGCTTGCCAGGCAGGCACTTAAGCCACTGAGCTAAATCCCCAGCCCTATTTTTAAATATTTTAAAAAATCAGATTTGTTGGTACATTTAGATGTACATAATGATTACATTCATCTTAGTCAGCTATTCTCTAATTTTTTGGTGTAGGAGGCATCACATATATTCTGATTTCAATATGCTGCAAAACCACAGTGACAAAGACAGCATGGTAATGGCACACAAACAGATATATGAAATACTGCAAAGAACTGGGGCTCAGGAATAACCTTAGACAAATACTTCTGTTTCACAAAGGAGCCAAATATATAACTTGGGGAAAAGATGGCCTTGTTAGCAAATACTATTTGGGAAAATGGCTATATACATGGAAAAGATTGAATCTAGACTCATATGTGTCAGCATGTATTAAACTAAAAATAAAATGGATCACAAATCTAAATATTAATAGAGATGTTTGATCTGCTGGATGGTAAAATCCTGAAAAGAGATGAGGGCAGGAATTTTTTGAACAGAACTCCAATTGCACAAAAATTAGCATCAAGAATCAGCAAAGGAGATTGCATCAAATTAAAAAAAAAAGTTCTGCTCAGCAAAGGACATAACCATCAGAGTAAAGAGACAAAATGCAGAACAAGAAAAATTTGGTGGCTATACCATCTACTCTAGAATAATTGCTACTATTAGAAAATCAAATAATAATAAATGCTAGCAAGGTTTCTTTGGAAAAGGAATCCATCTATCCTGTTGGAAAGAATATGAGCTAGTATAACCAATGTTGAAATCACTATAGAGATTTCTTAGAAAAATTAAAAACAGGAATTCTATTTGACCCAGATATTTCCTTTATAGGTATCTTCTCCAAAGAGCCAAAGCCATCACTTTACAGTAGTACAAGCATATAAACCCATGATTATATCATCACAATTTATAATAGCATAATCTTGGGAGTGTCTTATATATGGATCAGCAGATAAATTGATAAAGAAAATACATTATTTATCTATATTGGAATACTACTGTGTCACGACGAAGGATACATTGAGTCAAGGAACAAAGAGATACAGTAGGGAGCGAGGGGTAATAACAAGAATTAAGATGTGTTGTGTACATGCACTGAGCCCCCATAATAAATGTAATCATTAGGTACTGCAATAATGTACAAATAAACAGAAATTAAAAAAAGAAATGCTAAAGGGGATTTTTCACACTGAAAGAAAAAATGCTAATGTATAGTACAAAAAATGCTAACGGTTTAATACTAACAGGTAAGGATAGTGTCCTAACATTCAGAATGCATTAACATAGCATCATGGGATACAAACCATTTATTCCTTTACTAGGATGATTAGGAAAAAAAATTCAAACCAGGAACTGTGAAATACACTTGTAATCCCAAATCTGTGGGAGGTTGATTGAGGAGGGTCTCAATTTCAAAATCATCCTAGGGAATTCAGTAAGGATTCATATCAAAATAAAAATAAAATGGGCTGGATATGTAGCTCAGTGCAAAATCTCTGAGTTTAATCTTCAGTATTACAAAAATATAAAATACTTAAAATACTAATATACTAATAATAATACAATAAAAACACAAGCATTATAATATCACACATAGTTGGAAGTATAGGAGAATAAGGCCACAGGATGGGATGAACTAAGAATGAAGATGTGTTGTGAACATGAACCAACATGGGAAGTGATTCATATGTGTGCACTGCAAACATGTACTAATAAAAAAAATTTAAACTTCAAATGCAACATAAGAATAAAACAATTTGCTTTTCTTTTATAACCATAAAACTTAAATTGGGGATGCTCCCTGTGTATAAAACCACAGTACAAGGTGATCTACAATGATTACTGTGTTGTTTCTTATTATCTTCAATAGAATGTCTATATAATCAGGCATAATTGAATATAGCAGTATAATTGAGTATAGCAGTAAATGACAATGTTAGTAAAATAAAACATTGTAGATAGTATAAAACTTCAAAGGCAGGTAATAATCAAACCAGAGTGGATATCCTAGTGGATCTTGTCACCTTAAGTGCAGTTGCCTATACTCTCAGACTTGATAATATCAATCATAACAGCTTTGAATAAAATCTATCAATACAAAACAGTGATCCAATAAACCAGATTCGATTACGATCAGTCATGGTAAAACAGTGTAGGTTTTACAGAACTTTAGATTAAGTTAATAGGAAATTAAGGATGATTACCATACTATATCCTGTTATTTTCGAGATTATTGTCTGTACCCTCAAATCTAGTACAGTTAGAATGACTGGAACAGAATATAATACATTTAAGCAGAGTAGTGTGAGTAATGTGGGTTTTAGATCCTGGTGCACTATTAACAATATAGTGTATCAAATCATCTATGTTAGAGTTTCTAGTTATCCTTCTCTGCCTCATTTCTGCTATGCTATTTTTCTACCCTTGTTTGTCTGGTTTTCTACTTCATTCTACTGCCTGCCCCACTCATTGAGGCCTTTCTGCCACTGTTCCTAAAATCCTGGTATTTTTTTCTCTCTCTCTAGAATGTCCTTCAGTCTTCTCTGTAGGGTTGGATTGGTGGTCACAAACTCCCCCAGTTCCTCTTTGTCATGGAAGCACCTTGTTTCTCCATTAATTTCTAGTGACAGTTTTGCAGGGTACATCAATCTGGGCTGGAGGTTATCTTATTTCGGGGCTTGGAAGATTGTGCTCCAAGCTCTTCTTGATCTGATGGTCTGTGTTGAGAAGTCAGCTGTGATCCTGATGGGCTTACTTTTATAGGTAATCTGTTTCTTTTCTCTGACAGCTTTTAATATTCTGTTTTTATATTGAATTTCTGGTATCTTGATTATTATATGTCTGGGTATAGATCTGTTTTGGTTGTAGGTGGCTGGAGTTCGGTATGCCTCACATAACCAAATGTCACTTTCTTTTCCCCATGCTTGGGAAGTTTTCCTTAATTATTTCCATGAATAGCCTTTGTAATTCACCTGTATGTATTCCTGCTTCTTCATTCACATTTCTTATTCTTAAATTGTAGATTCTCTTGTCATCTTCTAGCCTTTGTATTGTTACTACCTGTTTCCTTGTTATTTTTAAGAGATCTTTGCTTTCATGTTCACACATTGCAAACTTGTCTTCAAGTTTTGATAGTCTATCCTTAATTTCTTTTAAGAAGTTTTGCCAGCTTTCAATGGAGTTTTTAATTTCCTGGTAGTCTCTTTGAATCTGCTTCATGTATTCTATATTTTCTTTATATTCTTTATTGAATATTTCTCTCCTTTTTTTGTGTTCCCCCCTTCTTCCATCTGTATTTTCCTGAGAGATGCTTCCTGAGAGCATTTCTTTTATTACTCTACTCATATCCTGCTTTACCTGATTTAATATTTCAGTTTTGAGCTCATCTACAAGGTCCCGAAGATATCTCTTAATGTCTATTGAAGCCATGTCTGTTGTTGCATGTTTGCCGCCCTCAGTCTCCTTTGTTTTTACCTGTCTTGGATTAGTGCTCTTAGGGTTCTGGGCTGGGGGCCTCCTCTTGCCTGTCTCTCCTGTCACGTCCCTGGCTTCTTCCACACAGGTTACAGTGCAGGTCCCAGCCCCCTTCCCTGTTGGCCACATTTTCTCCAAAGCACGCTGGAGAGGGACCTCTGCCCTCTCCTGCCTGCTCTTATCACTGAGGTGCAAGCAGGGTGCCTATGCCTGCTGCTCCCCACCCGGCCAGCCAAACTGGTTAGTGCTTGCTAGGCACAGGGAATCAATTTGGTTCAGCTCATTGGGTCTCAGTCAGGGGCATGGCCCAGTCCAAGCAAATCCCACAAATTTGCTCTGCAGAGGGAGGGAGGAAGTCACTGTTGCTCCCAGTTCAGGCTCCTCCTGCCAGATTTCAACATGTTGCCCATTTGGTCTCGCCCTTCCTGTGTGTGGGGGGTCTCATTCCCAGCACTGACCATGGATTAATGAAGGTCCCTTTGCCAGCTCCATTCTGCATTGGGCTCACCAACCACCAACTTCAGTGCTGCTGTGCTTCCTGTGAGTGGCAGCAGGAATGAATTTGGGCAACTCTGCCAGTCGGCATGGATTCAGGCCGTTGTAAACTTGGCAGGTTGCTGTGAATGAAAATGCTGTGTCCTGTAATTTTTAGGTGTTTCAGTTGTATTCCCAATGTATTTTATGAGCTTTTTTATGTTTTAATATTTTCCTGTGTCAAGAGGATCCATCTCCCTCTGTCTGGGCCTCTCCAGGGTGCTTTATTCTGGCATATAAGTTGTTTCTCCCAGAAGGCTTTGTATTTTGTTGCTCACTGGATGGCCATCTTGACTTCCTCTCTCCTCAATTTCTTTTTTCAGGGTATTGTAATTTTCCCTGAATAGCTCTGTTACTTTTGTTAGATTGATTCCTAAGTATTTCATTTTCTTAGATGATATTGTGAAGGGCATGACCTCTTTTATTTCTTGTTCAGTGAGTTTGTTGTTTGTGTATACGAATGCTATTGATTTTTGAGTATTGACTTTATATCCAGCTACATTACTGAACTTATTTATTATATCCAGGAGTCTTTCAATGGAGTTTTGGGGGTCTTCCATGTAGAGTATCATGTCATTTGCAAATAATGTTAATTTAACTTCTTGTTTCTTCCTATGCTTACTCCTTTTTTTCCTCTCTCTTGTCTAATAGCTCTGGCTAGTATTTCTAGCACTCTATTGAATAGGAGTAGTGATAATGGACATCTTTGTCTTGTTCCTGATTTTAGAGTAAAGGCTTTCAATTTTTGACCATTTAATATGATGCTGGCTGTTGGTTTGTCATAGATGGCTTTTATCATATTGAGGTAAATACCATCTATTTCAATTTTCTGTAAGGTTCTTATCATTAGTGAGTGTTGGACCTTATCAAAAGCTTTTTCTGCATCTATAGAAATGATCATGTGATTCTTATTTTTGGTTGTATTGACATGGTGGATTACATTTATTGATTTGCATATGTTGAACCATCCCTACATTCCTGGGATAAATCCCACTGGATCATGGTGTATAATCTTCTTGATATTTTGCTGCATTCTGTTTGCCAATATTTTATTGAAAATTTTTGCATCTATGGTCATTAGGGAGATTGGTCTGTAGTTCTCTTTTTTTGTTGGATATTTCTTCAGTTTTGGTATTAGAATAATATTTGCTTCCAGGAATGAGTTAGGGAGAATTGCTTCCCTTTCAATTTTATTGAAGAGCTTGAGGACTGTCAGCATTAAGTCTTCTTTGAATTTCTTGTAAAATTCTGCAGTGAATCCATCTGGACCTGGACTTTTGTTTGTTGGTAAGGTTTTAATTACATTTTCAATTTCATTAATTGAAATTGGGTTATTCAGCAGTTTTACATCTTCTTGATCCAGTTTTTAATTCATATTTTTCTAGGAATCTGTCCATTTCTTCTGTGTTATCAAGGCTATGAGAGTAGAGATTTTCAAAGTAGTTCTTGATGATCTTCTGTATTTCCACAGGGTCTGTAGTCATTTCATCCTTGTCATTACTTATTGCATAAATTTGAGTTTTTTCTTTCCTTCTTAAAAATAAGGTTGGCTAGGGCTTATCAATTTTATTTATTCTTTCAAAGAACCAATTCTTTGATTCATTGATTCTTTGTATTGTTTTCTTAGTCTCTATTGCATTCATTTCTGCTCTGATCATTATAATTTCCTCCCTTCTTTTGGCTGTGGGCTTGACTTGCTCTTCTTTTTCTGTATGTTTGAGGTGTAGTAAAAGGTTGTTTATTTATGTTCTTTCTGATTTCCTGATGTGGGAATTCACCACAATAAATTTTCCTCTGAGGACTGCTTTCACTGCATCCCACAGGACCCAGTAAGTTATATTTATATTTTCATTTGCTTGTTAATATTGTTTGATTTCTTCTTTAATTTCTTCTGTGGCCCATTGATTACTCAGGAGTGTATTATTCAATTTCCATGTGTTTGTAGGGTTTTTGCTGTTACTTTGGTCATTAATTTTTTTATTTAAAGAAAAAAACAGAAAGAGGTTAGAAATAATACATAATTTCAAAAATAACAGTAAGAAATCACTAGTTGACAATTACATATCTTCGTCTTAGAAGTAGTTGTTCAAGTTATATAAGTAAAGCATACAAAGTAGACATTTAAACAGTGAGACTGCAACTAGTTCCAATCACCTATCCAACAGAAACTTAGTAATTTGGTTATCAATCTTACACACTTAAACATACATGCAGTTATATCATTTAGGATACTTTCTTTTCCTCTCTTTTTTATAACTATATTCAATTCTTGTAAACTATTTAGAAGTTCTATGCATGTATGAATCTCTACATGTATACCTATCCTTTTGGTATTAGAGGGAAGAACAAATAAAAACAAGACAACAAAGCAAATTCCTAGAAAAACACAAAATGAAATAGTCATATAGAACCAGAATACTAGGTGATCTATAGTAGTTGCCATGATGTATCTTGTTCTTTTCAATAGAATTGTCTATATCATTGGACATAGTATAATTGGACATAGCAGTATATAACAATATTAATAGAAACAAAACAGTGGAGACATTATATCACTTCAAAGCAGTTAATAATCCAACCAGAATGGGTATCCTGTTGAATCTTGTCATATTCAGAGTAGTTGCCTCTACTCTCAGACTTGATGCTATTAAGCATACCAGATTCAAATAAAATCACTCAAGATAAAACAGCTATCTAACAAACCAGATTCAAATAAGATCAGTCATAGTAAGACAGAGTAAGTAATACAGGGCTTCAGTTTAAGTTAATAGGGAATTAAGGATATTTACTGTAGTATATTCTGATATTTTTGGGGTAGCTCTCTGTGCTTTCAAATCTAACATGAGTAAACAGACTGGAACAGAATAAGATCAAACTATAGCCAATCTTCTCTGCCTCAATCTGCTATGCTATATTTCTGTCATTTTTGTTTACTTTTCCCCTTTATTCCACTGTCTGCCCTTTTCTTTGAGGCCTTTCTGCCATTGTTCCTGGAATCCTGGTGATTTTCTTCTCTCTCTCTAGAATGTCCTTCAGTATTTTTTGTAGGGTTCCTCTTTGTTTCCGAAAATCTTGCTTCTCTATTAATTTTGAGTGATAATTTTTCAGGGTACATCAATCTGGGTTGGAGATTATTTTCTTTCAGGGCTTGGACTATTTCACTCCAAGCTCTTCTTGATTTGATAGTTTGTGTCGAGAAGTCTATTGTGTTTTTGATGGGTTTTCCTTTATAGGTGATCAGTTTATTTTCTCTGATGTCTTTTAATATTCTATTCTTGTGATGAATTTCTGGTATCTTGATTATTATATGTCTGGGTGTAGATCTGTTTTCGTTGTAGTTGGCTGGAGTTCTGTATTCCTCATATATCTGAATATCATTACCTTTTCCTGTGCTTGGGAAGTTTTCCTTAATGATTATGTGAATAGCATTTTTATTTCATTTGCATTTGCCCCTGCTTCTTCACTCATGTTTATTATTCTTAAGTTATAGATCCTCTTGTCATCTTCTAGCCTTTGTACTGTTACTTCCTGGTTCCTTGTTATTTTTTTTTCATTTTTTTATTTAAAGAGAAAAAAAAACAGGAAAAAGGTAGAAATATTACAGAATTTCAAGAAAAGAAGATAAATAGTAAGAAATCACTAGTTGATACATTACACATTGTTCTTTTAGAAATAGTTATTCAAGTTACAGGATTAAAGCACTCAAAGTGGAGACTAAAGCAGTGAGAGTGCAAACAGATCTGTTCAACAATCCAACAAGAACCTAGAAATATGGTCATCAATCCCACACATCTAAACATACATGCAGCTATATCTTTTATAGTGCTTCCTAGTTCTTTTTTTTACAATAGTAATTATACATTTTTAAAATTTTATTTAAAGAGAAGAAAAAAAAGGATAGCAATAATACAGAATTCTAAAAGAAAGAAAGAAAAAAGAGAATGAGAAAAAACCCCACTAAGAAATCAGTAATTTGTAAATTACGTATTGTCATCTTGGATGTAGTTGTTCAAGTTACAAAGTTAAAGGGTACATAGTAAATATTCAAACAGTCAGACTACAAACAGTTTTTCTCAAACATCCAAAAAAGATTCAGCAATATGGTCATCTATTTTACACACTCAAACTTACATGCAATTATATCCCTTAGAGCACTTTCTTTTCCTCTCTTTTTTACCATAGCAATTACACATTTTGGTTTTATTACACTTGCAGTTCTTATTTGCTTTTTACACTAGAGACACAATATGATATTTATAAATGTGATTCTTATTTATTTCACTAATGAGGATAGTCTCAAGTTGTCTCCATTTACCTATGAAGGCCTCAAGATCATCCTTTTTTATAGCTGAGTAATATTCCATTGTATAAAAATGCCACATCTTTTTCATCCACTCTGCAGTTGATGGGCATCTTGGTTGTTTCCAGGATTTAGCTATCACAAATTGTGCAGCTATGAACA
>PVLA01008283.1:0-90841 GCA_004027455.1 Hydrochoerus hydrochaeris
AAGAAATAAGTACAGAGGACTAGCTCTTCTGCTTGAAGTTACTCAGTGAACAAGTTTCAAAGCTATAATCATTTGATTGATACCAAGTGACTTGGCCTAGGACTCCAGGTGCTAAATACTACTCTATTATAGTCAGGTGTCCAAGGAAAACAATTTAATACAGGACACATAATTTATAGCACTCTTTATAATAGTCACCTGAGTAAAAAATAGTCCAACACAAAAAAGTGCAGGAAATCTGTCCACACACAAAAGACCCCAATAAAATCCAGCTGAGGGCCCAGATTTCACAGAGATGTCCTGCATGAGTCCAGCTGTAGACCTAAAGCCCATGACAATGTCTCATGCAAGTCTGTTTCAGGGATCTATGCTGGGATGGCCCAAAGGCCAGTGATAGAAGCTGTGATAGAGAGTCTATGCCAGCAGGATGAAGGATCTGTGCCAGTTGGCCAAGGGTTCTACACTGCAGCCAGGAAGCAATGCTCAACATAAGGACCAGAGCTCCCCCAAAAAGTACCGCAGCCACCCACAATGACAGTGAGGTCCCCAGCTCCTCTGACAATGAGAACAACCATGTTAATATCAGGAAGCCAGCATGAAAAGTTTCTCTGGGATATTGAACAGTGAGGAAGTGGAAAAATAAAGACCAGACCTCCTCTAAAATGAGCCACAACTGTTCTCAACAACAAAGCCCCCAGCTCCACTGATGATTAGAACAGCCAAGTTCATATTACAAATAAGCAAAAACTAAAACAACTTTTATCCTGAAGTGTCCTGGAGTCATTGAACAATATCAGAAGATCCAGAATTGGGGTGGGGAGGATATTAGATTCTTCAGATCTAACAATTATGCTTTGATTATACCCTGAAATCCTTTTAGAACGTATCAATTCTGTATGCAAGCAATGGATTTAACCGCTTGGTTCAGTGGTGAGAGCCTGTAATCCTAGCTAAGTGGGAGACTGAGGTTGGATGAACACAGTGTCAAAGCCAGCCTGGGAAATGAAGCAAGATTCTATTTCAAAATTTTTTTTAAAATGTAAATGCCTAGAGATATACCTCAATGGCAGACTGCACAAGACTCTGAGTTTACCCCTAGTACTGAAAGAAAAACAAAAGTGACTTCCATTTGAGTCAAAAACAGGTTGCTCAGTTCCATTCTCCTCTTCTACCAGTAACCCTCCATATTTTGTGTCCCCAAAGATAAATAAAAGCTGGTCCATCACTAGCTTCAGGTCCTCCCAACTGCCCAGCCCTGCACACCACAGATTCATGCTCTTGGGAAAAACCTAGGAAAGCCTCATAGGGGCTCAGCCAACACCTGTTCTAAGGAGGTAGGGACATAAGGTCCCTTTCCTGGCCTTGATGCTCAGGAGATGCCTTTCTTCTTCCTTTGCAGAGTTGTGAAGCAATCTACTTAAGGGCATTACTCTCTTAACCAGTAACCCAAGTGGAGATAGGCACAAGGCCGGTGATTCTCTCTCACCTCTCCTCACAGCTGCCACTATGTGGCTATTTCTTGGACCTCCCATCCCAAGAAAGAGCATGACTGGAAGAAATACATGAAATGAAGTGCAGTGGTCTCTTTTTCAGTGCCACAGTTTGACTATTACAGAACTGACACTATTGATTAAAATTAACTCTTTGTGTTAAGTGCAGATATGATCCAGGGCTTTGAAAAACAGCCATTTGCAACTTTCCAATTTATGTTTATCCTAAATAAATCACAGGTGGTATATTTGTCCTCATGAGCCATCATTTATACTCATGCACATATACATCCTAAAAATAAATGTATAATCTCAGAACCACACACATTCCCAGCAAGTGACACCGAATTACACACTAACATCAGCATCTTTGTAAGGAAACTTTATCTTTCTCATCAATTTTTTTCCGTTGGTGCCAGCAGAGATTCACAAGTAGCAGTCAGCAGCAGCACTATCAAAGTATAATTTTAAGCCCATTGGGTTGTTTTGACAAACCAAATGATTAATTAACAGCAATATAGTCAACAGACCTCTACATACAGCTTAGAATGAGAGAATCACACAGATCACCATAAATGTTCTGTAGTCACCACTACTGTAGAAGAATACAGCCTAATTAATTATAATTGATCACAAAGATTAGACTCAAATTCTACCAGCATGGCAGAAGAAGCCCAAGCACAGGAAATAAATCAAAAAACTATTCTCTGAATCCAGAATGCACCAACAAGCTTTAGAGGTAAACAGATTTATTTTAATTATAGTTTTTTAAATAATTTAAGAACATTTTCAAGTCTTTGGGGAAAAAAGTACAAAGTAGCAGAAAGGGTAGGGCTAAAGTCAGAAAAGCATTGATGCAGTGACACTGAAGTCCTGGTCTCTGTGTTGTAGGATGCAGGGTGCAGGGCAGTGGTCACGGTGTAGGTCAGTGGTTAGGGTATAGGTCAGTGTTTAGGGTGTTTCAGTGTTTAGGGTGTTTGCTTAGAATGAGGATCCCTAGAGCATACATGCACACACACACACACACACACACACACACACACAGAGTGCAAAGTGTTCACCTGAAAAAAGTTGGCACAGTGTGTGTGTATATTATCATTATGGCTGCAGAGGCGGCCTTGATGGAGGCTTCTCATTAACCACACGCTCTTTAGTAGCTGCTCAGCTTTCACAAGGCTTTCTTTGTCAGTTATCATTGTGAATGTCTATTCTTCCTACTCAGAACCCATTTCCCCTCCTGATTAGATAGCCATCCATCCAGTAACCATAAGCTTGGACACAGATCTAGACACCACAACTCTCCACTCACAGATCCTAACACAGTGCATGAGCCGAAAGAAGACTGGACCCTCAAATTGGGCCCTTAGAAACCTTATGAATCTCTTAGAAAACTAGGGTGAGGAGAAAGAAACACTTCCCATTCCCAACCACTTCTCTTCTTTGGCTGTAAGACTACAAAGAAGTGCACTATGTGAGTGATACAGATCAGTGACAGGGAGTCTGGTCCCTGGACTCCATCACTCATGCTCAGCTCAGTCCTGGCTTCTAGGTATTTGTGAAATCAGTCTTCACAGTCTTGTAATTGCCCCACATAGTTCATGGTATGTTATCAGACAGCCCCCACACTCTTCTAACTAAGGTATAAAGCCCAGAAACTCCTCAGATAAAGGGGTGTCCATGATGGGGATAACCAGGTATCAAACTGGGACAATTCTGAATCACAGGGAAACTTTTCACATATTCTTGGCATGGCTGCTAGAATATTTATTTCCTATATAGTATACTGCATACATTACAACAGAGATCAGGCAATGGAGAAAACATGAGCTTCAAAGAGAAAAATAATCAGACTGACTCCAAGTATACTCACTGACCTTGTCCCAAGTGTCTTAAGCTTTCTGAGAAACAGATTCTGCATTCATAAATTTAGTATGGTAATCCATCATTGGTGAGAAGTAAACAGGATACAGGAAACATAAACAATATCAGCTAAAACAATGCAGAGGGACTCCTAGTGTACATGTGGCATCATATTATTTCATTATTGGTGCTTTCCACTTTTTTTGACAACTCACTACTACAGTAACACAAATTCTCTTTATTTTGGAACAAGAACTTGGCAAATGGGTAGCTAGGAGCTGAAATCCTGTCCCATAAATAAAATATTAAAATCTTATTTTAGCTTAGAGCCCATTGGATGTAACAGCTATATAGGAAATGTTCATGCATTTATTAATATAGTTGGTTGTGTTAATAGCGACCTCACTAATTTAAAATAATTTTGGAGATGGCCCAGTCCAATTATGGGATACTTTTTAAAAGTAGGTTTTAATTACTTTCAAACATATTCAGTGACTGAAATAATTCTGAAAAGAGTTGCCTGGGAGGATACACAGGGCAGTGCAGTAACCAAGATTTATAATCAGTAATAAAAACTGAGGAAACGATCAGGTTAATTCTTGTCAACTGTGGTGCAACAGTGTGACAGTTTAGATCTAGTGTGTCCCCAAAGGCCTCAGAGGGTGGTCAGAGGTGGGACTTTGGGGAGGTGATTGGATCATGGGGTTGCTGTGCTCATCTAAGAATTAATCCATGGATGAGTTCAAGTTATATGTCCTGATAGGAAGAGGTGGGTCACTGGGGCGTGACCTGGAAGGGTGTATCTTCTCTGCTGCTCCTCTCTTCTCTGCTTTCTGACTGCCATAGGGTAAACAGCTTTTTCTCCACCCAGGCCCTTACACCATGCTGTTTCTGCCTTGGAGCTGGCTGGTGATAAACTGTAACCAAAATAAACTTCAATTCTGTTAAGTGGAAGGTGTGGCATATTTGTCGCAGAGATAAGAAAAGTGATTAAGGGCCAGGGATTTAGCTCAGCAGCATAAGTGCCTGACTTGCAAACTTGCAGTCAGGAGTTCGATCCCTGGTACCAAAAAATAAATAAATAAATGTGATTAAAAGGGACAGAAAGAACTCTAATCTCATGCCAGAAAAATCTCATGACTTCTCCATTTTGTATCTATAAAATAGGAACAAAGATATCTACCTACACGAAAATTAACACCCTCCTAAACAACCAACAGGTCTTAGATGAAACTAAGGAAGAAATGAAACAATATATACAACTAAGTGAGAATACAGATTCAATATACCAGAACTTACAGGACACAGTGAAAGCAGTCCTAAGAGGGATATTTACAGCAATGAATTCTCATATCAGGAAAACAGAATGAGCACAAATAAGCAATTTAATGTTGCACCTCAAGCTCCCAGATAAAGAAGGGCAAAATAAACCCAAGCCCATACAAGGGAGGAAGTTATAATGATCAGTGTAGAAATTAATGCAATGGAGACCAAGGAAACAATATAAAGAATTAATGAATCAAAAATTTGGGTTTTTTTAAAAAGAATTATTGATTAAACTTTGGCCAAACATCAAAAAAGGAAAGAAAAGATTTAAATTCATGCATTGAGGAGTCAAAGGGTTGAAGTCACAACAGATCCTGTGGGAATTCAGAAGATCATCAATCTTTACTCTCATAATATGGAAAACACAGAAGAAATTAACAGATTCTAGATATATATGAATTACCAAAGCTGACTCACAAAGATATAAAAATTCTGAATAATCCAATACCAGTTAATGAGATTCAAAATGTACTTAAAAACTTATCAACAAATATAAGCCCAGGTCCTGATGGATTAATGAATGAATTCTATAAGAACTTTAAAGATTTAATGCCAATACTCCTCAAACTGTTTAATGAAATTGAAAGGGAAGCAATACCCCTAAATCATTCCTGGAAACAAGTATTACCCTGACATCAAAAGCTGAGAAAAACCCAATCAAAAAAAAGAGAAACAAAGGCCAATCTTCCTGATCAACATAGAAGAAAAAATCCTAAATAAGATGCTAGTAAACAGAATGCAACAAATCATCAAGAAGAGTATACACCATGACCAAGTCGGATTCATCCCAGGAATGCAGTGATGATTTGACATACACAATTCAGTAAGTGTAATGCACTATATCAACAGAGCCAAAGACCAGGGATCAGAGATTTAGCTCAGTGGCATAAGTGCCTGCCTGGCAAGTGTGAGATCATGAGTTCAATTCCCATTACAGAAAAAAAAAAATCACATCATCTTAGTAGATGCATAAAAAAGATTTTGGCAAAGTGTAAAACCCATTCATGATAAAACCCATACAGAAAATTCAAAAAGTTAATCTTTACCTCAATCTGATAAAAGCCATCTATGAAAAATGAACAGTCAGTATCATACTAAATGGACAAAAACTGAAACCTTTCACTCTGAATTCAGGAACAATACAAGGATGCTCACTCTCACCTCTGCTATTCAACATAGGTCTGGAAACATTAGCCTGAACAATTAGACAAGAAAAAGAAATAAAAGGAATAAAGATAGGAAATGAAGAAGTTAAATTATATTGTTCACAGATGACATGATACACTAAATAGAAGACCCCAAAAACTCCAAGAACAGACTTCTAGATTAAATAACCAAATTCAGTAGCATACCTGGATACAAAGTCAACACAAACAATAAACTCAGTGAGAGAGAAATTAGGGAAAACACACCCTTCACAATAACATTCAACAAAAATAAAATACTTAGGAATTAATCTAACATAGGAAGTAAAAGATCTATACACTGAAAATTACAGTAACCTGAGAAAGGAAATTGAAGAGGATCTCAGAAAACAGAAAGATATCCCTTGCTCTTGGATAGGAAAAACAAACACTGGAATGGCCATATTCCCAAAATTCTCATACAGATTTATTGCAATCCCAATCAAAATACCATTAGTATACCTCAAAAATCAAGAGAAAATATTCCTAAAATTCATTTGGAAATGGAAGAGATGTAGAATAGTAAAAGCCATTCTGGACAACAAAGTTAAGGTAGAAGATGTCACAATTCCTGACTTGAAATTATACTACAAAGTTGTGATAAAATCAGCACTGGCAATAAAACAGACCTGAGGATCAGAAGAATGAATTAGAAGATGGAAACACAGGTACAAACACACTCATCCACCTTATCTTTGACAAATGGGCCAAGCATGTTCACTGAAAGAAAGCCTCTTGAATAAATGGTGCTGGAAAAACTGGCTCTTTACATACCAAAGAATAAAACTAGATCCATGTCTATCACCATGCACTAAACTAAAGTTAGAATGAATCAGAGATCTAAACACTAAAACATAAACACTAAATCTACTGGAAGAAATCTTGAAGACATAGGTGTAGGCAGAGACTTCAAAAGCAAAACCCAAACTGCATGGAAATTACTTCAAAGAATCAAAAACTGGAATCTCATCTTATTAAAATGTTTTATATATCAAAAGAAATTGCCAACAGAGAGAAAAGACAACCCACAATGTGGGAAAAAATTTAGCCAACTGTCCCTCAATCAAAGAACTTATATGTAGAACATATGAAGAATTAAAAAATTAGAACTCCCCAAATTCAAAGACCCAATCCAAAAATGGACATCTGAGATGAATTCATGTTTCTCAAATGAAGATACACGAATAGCAAATAAATATATGAAAAAGTGTTCAACATCATTTAGAGATGGAAATTAAAGCAACACAGATTCTATTTTACTCCAGAAAAAATAGGTATTATGAAGAAATCAACCAATAAGAAATGGTGGAGAATCTGTGTGGTGGGAATGCATACTGGTGCAACCACTGTGAAAATCAGTGTGGAGATTTCTCAAAAACTAGGATTATAGCTCCCATTTGACTCAGCTATTCTCCTTTTGGATATTTTCCCAGAAGAATTAAAAACATCATACCACATCCATATATGTGCAGCTACATTTATAGCAGCATAATTTGCTATAGTGAAAGCTTGGAAATAACCCAAATGCCCATCAACCAAGGAATGGAAAAAATTAAAAGGTGTGGTATTTTTATACAATGGAGTACTACTCAGCTTTGAAAAGAGAAGATATAAAAAGTGTTTATATGCCAGCACGGTGGCACACATCTGTAATTGCAGCACTCAGGAGGGTGAGGCAGGAGGATCACTGCAAGTGTGAGACCAACCTGGGCTACAAAATGAGTTCAATGCCAGCTTGAACTGCATAGCAAGACTCTGTCTCAAAACAAAACAAAACCAAACAAAAAAAAAGTGATTATAAAAAATCATTAAGGGATAAGTAATTTTCCCAAGCTACATCTCTTAATTTATGGAGTTGGATAAGTTTAGTATCATGACAGAAGACTTCCATGTATGCTGATTGTGTTTGTATAAACCGCTGTGAACTTTTAGAATACTAGCTAACCATGCAGCAAAACTTACACTTACAATACTTCTATTGAATTTGTAAAAAAATACTTTACTTTGTATTGCTACTTCTAACAACTATTTTCAATACCATTATACAGAAGAGGTCACTGAGCCCAAGAAAGAAAAAATGACTCATCCAAGATTTCTTTCTCACAAAGAAGCAAGAAATACAACTCAGTCTCACCCTGTCATCTTTATGAGCACACAGGATCTCAAAGGGTGAAGGGGAAACATGGGAATATTTTGTACTAGAAAGCAGTGTCTCCATCATTTTAGAATGAGAAAATCTGCCTCAAGTCAAAAGATTATAAAGATCTGTACTTCAGAAATGGCATTCTTCTATGTTCACTGAGAAAAAAAATTAAAGAGAAAATTACAATAATGTAATGATTTTTAAAATAAATCTGTATGCTATGAACCAATAGAAAAAAATGTATATTCCATAGGTTTGTGTAGGTTGAGAGGGAGAAAAAGGAAGAGAAAGGAAAAGAATATAATTGAGCATTTTATTTATTCTAAATATAGAAGATGATGCACTTAGACATTTGAAGTTCCTAGTATTAAACCAAAACTTCCAATAGAGCCTTGGCCCTCAAGATGGAAACTACTCCAAAAAAGGACAACTATTTCTAATTGTAGGCACTTCAAAGAGATTAATTTTAATTCTACAATATTGGTTTGTTTCACTTAGCAGGACCTATCTGGAGATGCCACTAATTGACCCCATCTCTACCTTGGTTTCAGAATTATTTTTTTCCATGAAGAAGAGGGGCCGTTGTGCTTTGGGTCCTCACTGAGTGCTCTGGTGGAATTCCAGCTGATGGAAAGGGACATTGAGCCTGCTCCCGGGCAGTAAGACCATGTGCAATGTCTGAGACCACCCAGGGCCACACAAAGGGACACAGGTCCAACCAGGAAATGCCCAGTGACCACCAAGCAGCCAGCCTCGGGACCTGACCATGCACTCTGGCCGAATCCAAGCTCACAGAAAATACTTGGAATTTAGCTCCCAGGTGGCAAACCTTGGACTACAGCAGATTAACTGTGCCAGTGTGGTGAGTATGCCCCTAAAATAGAGGTGTACAGTGGGTAAATAGGGCCAGTAGTAAAGCCCCCTCCAACTAACTGTAAGACCTTGGTGAATCTGAAAAGAGTATGGGTGACCACCTCCCACACACAGAAAACATCAGGCAGAGTAAAAAAATGACAAAACAAAAAAGCAAAATGCAGTGTCAAACATCTAGTCCACCAGAAGCAAGTGCAAGAGATATTTAAAAAAGTTCCCCAAAAGTAACACACTGGGAACCTCTGAAAAGATAGTGAGCAAAAGAAAAAAACAACTCCATGAGGCTATAGAGGAAATCAAATTAGAAGTACTCTCCCATTTAAAGACAGAAATAACAACTTAGTAAAGGAGTAGCTGAGCACAGCTAAAGAAGAAATTGAGAAAAAAGAACAGGAGCATGGGAAAGTGATTGAAACCTTGAATGAACAATATAAAAAACATGCAGAATTCATGAAACAAACTGAAAGAGACATCCAAGAAACAAAAAATTCTATCCAAAGCTTGCAAAACCACTTGAATGAAGCTGAGGATAGGATTTTGGACATTGAGGACAGGATTGCAATTAGTGATCATGAAAGGATAGAACTATTAAAAATAACAAAGCAGCATGAAGTGACAATCCAACAGCTTCAAGACGATGCCAAGAGCAACAATATAAGATTAATAGGCATCAATGAAGAGGCAGGAGTCAAAGCAAATGACGTAGCCAAAATATTCACAGAAGTAATAGAAGAAAATTTCCCAAACATGGGGAAAGAATCTGATATGCAGATAAGTGAGGTATATAGAACACCAAACAGTCACAATCAACATAAATCCACACCCAGACACATAATAATTAAGATCTCAGACATGCAGCATTAAAAACAGAATACTAAAAGCTGTCAGAGAAAAGACACAACTCACCTATCAAGGAAAGCCCTTTAGAATCACAGCAGACTTTTCAGCACAAACCCTCAAGTCAAAAAGAGCTTGGAGTGAGGTATTTCAAGCCCTGAAAGAAAACAACCTTCAACCCAGACTGATGTACCCAGCAAAATTTTCATTCATATTTAATGAAGAAACAAGATACTTCCATGACAAAGAACAACTGAAGAAATTCATGTCCACCAAACCAACTCTAGAAAGAGTACTGAAAGACATATTACAAGGAGATAAAAATGACCACAATCCCCAAAACAACAACAGAAGAAACCACCAGGTAGGATAAGAAATTAAATAAGGGGAAAAGCAGAAAGCAAACAACTGGAACATAATATGGCAAAGTCAAGGCAGTACTTATCAGCGATATCCATAAATATAAATGGCCTCAATTCACCTATAAAAAGAAATAGACTGACAGAATGGATCAAGAAACATGATCCCACAATATGATGTATACAAGAAACATATCTGACCCCAAAGGAAACTCATAAATTAAAAGTCAAAGGATAGAAAATAGTATTCCATGCAATAGGAACCCAGAAAAAATCAGGAGTAAATATTCTAATTGCAGACAATGTGAAGTTTAAACCTAAAATGATTAAAAGAGATAAAGTAAGTCACTACATACTCATTAATGGAAAAATTCAAGAGGAAGAACTAACAATTATAAATATATATGCACCAAATACAGGGGCACCCAACTATATAAGACAGACACTAACGGACATGAAAAACCAAATACACAAGAACACAATTATAACAGGGGATCTTAACAGCCCATTGTCACAAAGAGATACAACAATTAGAAAAAAAGACAGCAAAGAAGTAACAGAACCAAATCAAACCTGTGAGCAATTGGACTTAGTAGATGTTTACAGTGTTCCACCCAACCACATCAGAATACACATTCTTCTCAGCAGTGCATGGGACATTCTCCAAAATAGACCATATATTATCCCATAAAATATTCTTAAGTAACTGCAAAGCTATTGAAATCATCCCATGAATAATATCTCACCACAGCACACTGAAATTGGAAAGTAATGGCAAAAGAAATTGCAAAACCTGCACAAATTAATGAAAATTAAATAACAACCTTTCGAACAACCAGGGCTACAGATGAAATTAAAGAAGAAATAAAGCCATACCTACAATTCAATGAAAACACAGAAACAACATACTGTAATCTATGGGATGCAATGAAAGCGGTCTTAAGAGGGAAATATACAGAAATAAATTGTCATATCAAGAACACAGAATGAGCACAAATAAACAACCTAATACTACATCTCAAGCTTGCAGAAAAAGAAGAGTAAGCTAAACTCAAAGCTCATAGAAGAGAGGAAATTGTAAAGATTAGAGCAGAAATCAATGCAATTGAAACTAAAAAAAAAAAAATACAAAGAATTACTGAATCAAACAGCTGGTTTTTTGAGAGAATAAAATTGCAACTCCCTAGCTAACATTATCAAGAAAAAGAAAGAAAAAACCCAAATTCATGCAATAAGAACTGAAAAGGAGGAAATTACTACAGATCCCATGGAAACTCAAAATATGAATACCTACTTTGAAAATGTCTATGCACAGTGGAAAACACAGAGGAAATGGACAGATTTATAGAAACATATGAACTGCCAAAGCTCAACCAAGAAGATATAGCAATTTTGAACAACCCAATATCAGCTATTGAAATTGAAAATGTAATTAAAAAATTACGAACAAAGAAAAGCCCAGGTCCGGATGGATCCACAGCTGAATTCTACAAGAATTTTGGAGAAGATTTGATGCCAATAGTCCTTAAACTCTTCAATGAAATTGAGAAGAAAGCAATCCTCCCTAACATTTCTGGAGGCAAGTATTATTCTGATACCAAAACCAGACAAAGATCCCACCAAAAAGGAGAACTATAGCCCAATCTCACTAATGAACATTGATGCAAAGATTCTCAACAAAATACTGGCAAATAGAATGCAGCAAATCATCAAGAAGATTATACATCATGACAAAGTCGGGTTTATTCCAGAAATGCTAGGATGGTTTAACATACATAAATCAGTAAATGTAATATACCACATCAACAGAACTAAAAACAAAAAGCACATGGTCATCTCAATAGATGCAGAAAAAGCTTTCGACTAAGTCCAACACATGTTCATGATAAAAACACTTCAGAAACTCGGAATACACAGCATCTACCTCAACCTTATAAAGGCCATCTATGACAAACCAACAGTCAACATTATACTAAATGGACAAAAACTGAAAGCTTTCACTTTAAAATCAGAAACAAGACAAGGATGTCCACTATCACCACTCCTTTTCAATATAGTTCTGGAAACACTAGCCAGGGCAATCAGACAAGGGAGAGAAATAAAAAGAGTAAAGATAGGAAAGGAAGAAGTTAAATTATCACTATTTGCAGATGACATGATACTCTATATAGAAGACCCAATAAATTCCATTCAAAGACTGCTTGAGGTAATAAACAAGTTCAGCAGTGTAGCTGGATACAAAGTCAATGCTCAAAAATCAATAGCATTCCTGTACACAAACAAAAAACTCACTGAGAGAGAATTTATGGAAATATCACCCTTTACAATAACATGTAAAAAAATGAAATACTTAGGAATCAACCTAACTAAAAATGTAAAAGACCTATATGCTGAAAATTATACTACACTGAAAAAGGAGATTGAAGAGGATATTAGAAAATGGAAGGATATTCCTTGCTCTTGGCTGGGAAGAACCAACATTGTGAAAATGGCCATACTCCCAAAACTATTATACAGATTTAACACAATCCCAATCAAAATACCATTGACATACCTCACAGATCTAGAGCAAACACTCCTAAAATTCATTTAGAAACCGAAGAAACCTAGAATAGCAAAGGCAATTCTGGGCAACAAAGGTAAGGCAGGAGACATCTCAATTCCTGACTTGAATCTATACTACAAAGCCACAGTGACAAAATCAGCATGATACTGGCAAAGAAATAGACCTGAGGATCAATGGAACAGATTGGAAGATGCAAACACAACTACAAAGACACTCAGCCACCTGATATTTGACAAAAGGGCTAAATATGCCCACTGGAAGGACAGCCTCTTTAATAAATGGTGTTGGAAAAATTGGCTCTCCACATGCCGAAGACTGAAACTAGTTCCATGCATATCACCATGCACAAAACTAAAGTCTAAATGGATCAAAGACCTAAATATTAAAACAGAAACACTAAATCTACTGGAAGACAAGGTAAGTACAAGTCTTGGAGACATAGGGGTAGGCAGAGAATTTATGAACAAAACTCAAACTGCACAGAAAACACTTCAAAGAATCAACAACTGGGATCTCATAATATTGAAAAGTTTGTACACTTCAAAGGAAATCACCAACGGAGTGAAAAGAAAACCCACAAAGAGGGAAAGAATTTTAGCCAGCAACCCCTCAGACAAAGGACTTATGTCCAGAACATATAAAGAGTTGAAAAGCATCAAGCTCCCCAAATTCAAAGACCCTCTCCAAAAATGGGCATCTGAGATGAACACACAGTTCTCAGAGAAAGATATACAAATGGCAAATAAATACATGAAGAAATGTTCACCATCACTGGTCATTTGAGAAATGCAGATTTCACCTCACTCCAGAAAGAATAGCTGCCATCAAGAAATCAACTGATAACAAATGTTGGCAAGGCTGTGGGGAAAAAGGAACACTGCTCCACTGTTGGCTGGAATGTAGACTGGTGCAACCATTATGGAAATCCATATGGAGAATTCTCAGAAGACTAGGATTGTAAATTCCATTCAGTCCAATTATTCCCCCACTGGGTATTTTCCCAGAAGAACTGACAAGTTCATATCAAAGTGATATATGTGCATCCATGTTCATAGCAGCACAATTTGTAAAAGCTAAATCTTGGAAACAACAAATATGCCCATTAGCTGCAGAGTGGATGAAAAAGATGTGGTATTTTTATACATTGGATGAAAAAGATGTGGTATTTTTATACATTGGTGTATTACTTAGCTATAAAAAAGGATGATCTTGAGGCCTTCATAGGTAAATGGAGACTGCTTGAGATTGTCATCATTAGTGAAATAAATAAGAATCCTATTTATAAATATCACATGTGTGTCTCCCATGTAAAAAGTGTTAAAAACTATAAGAGTATTAAAACCGAAAATGTGTAATTGCTATTGTAAAAAAGAGAGGAAAAGAAAGGACTCTAAGGCATATAACTGCATATACATCTGAGTATGTAAAATAGATGACCATATTGCTGAATCTTTGTTGCATCTTTGAGCAGAATTGTTTGCAGTCTCACTGTTTGAATGTCTACTGTGTATCCATTAATTTTGTAACTTGAACAACTACATCCAAGATGACAATATGTAATTTATGAACTAGTGATTTCTTAATGTTTTTTTCTCTTTTATTCTTTTCTCTTTTAGAATTCTATATTGTTGCTACCATTTTTCTTTTTCTTTTTTTTCTCTTTAAATAAAATTTTTTAAAAATGCATAATTGGTATTGTAAAAAAGAGAGGAAATAGGAAGTGGTCTAAAAGATATAATGGCATGAATATTTAAGTGTATAGGGTTGATAACCATACTTCTAAGTTCTTGTTGGATTGTTGAACAGATCTATTTTCATTCTCACTGCTTGAATGTCTACTTTGTATGCTCTAATTTTGTAACTTGAACTACTGTTTCTAAAAAGACAATATGTAATTTATCAACCCATGATCTCTTACTGTTTATCCTTTTTTTTTTGAAATTCTGTAATATTTCTACCTTTTTTCTGGTTTTTTTTCCCTTTAAATAAAAAAAAAATTTAAAAAAGAAGAGGGGCCTCCAATTTAGTAAAAGGTGATTTTGGCAAGTAAATAAAAGCCAATAGAATATAAATAGGAAGGAATTTCCTAAGTGAATTAAAAGAGACGTAATTTTCATTAGGGCAAAGAGAATGATGGTCATACAAAAGTGCATGACTCATGGGGAAGCTACAGTCAGGGGCTACCATTATTGGAAATACCACACAGGTGATTTCCAGAAAGAAGTTCAAAAATACTAGCTAAATGCTGTATTTGCAACTGCCCAATGTATGTGCTTGCCCATAGCTGGAACCAGGGAACAATAGCTTCACTTTTTTTCCAATATTTTATTTCAGACAGTATTTTGCATTGGCAGAATATAGCCTGGAGTTATGGTGGTAAAAGATGCTGGTAAACACAGTTCTCAATCTTCTTTACTGCAATTATTTAAAGGGGTAGGTTAATGCTGATTTATAATAGATAAGTCAGTATACACCACATTTTTCTCAAGTTAAATCCATAAGACCCTCTTATACTAATATTATACTAACCAATATTAGCAACAACTTCATAGATGTAATATATGCCTATCAGATAGATAGATAAATAGATAAATAGATAGATAGATAGATAGATAGATAGATAGATAGATAGGCTTATCCACTCTTTAAAAAATAGAGACTCGAAGTCCCTTCAGAAACTGTAGCTATTTCTGGTATTTATTCCTCTCCTAGTTCAGACTCCTTCTTTGATAGCCAGTACACCAAAGGTTAAATTGTAAAGTTAATCCCAACTAGCATATATTATATAAAACTATAAGGAAAAGCAAGAAGATAAAAAGAAGTGATATATGCAATTTATGTTTACTCATACATAGCCCTAACACACACACACACATATGCAAAAGAGAAACATACACAACTAACATAGTCCTCACTTTTGCTAAGAGTCACAAAGCTCAAAAGCTGTAGTTAGACTTTCAGCTCCCTTCTTCTACCACCCTTTCCACATTCCCTTTATAATCAGCCAGCATTTAAGCAAACTGTGACAATTTATCTGCTAAAATGATTCAAACCTTTATTCTTGAAGGTGCTTATATTTAGTTGCTGTAGAATTCCACTAACTTCTACCACTGAATGCAGAGTTATCCTCCTAGGCTCCAGACAAGCTCCCCATTACCTTCCTTGTGTAACAGCAGCCTGATCATCCCTTAATAATCCGAATCAATCAGTAATGATACAGTAATTCCCTTACTTATCCATTGGTTAACTGGTACTAGAAACCTGTAAGTGGCCAGGTTATTGCTTCAACTTTTCCTTGACGTAAGTGTTTCTCACATGGGAACTTAGACCTCTAAACTAGGAGAGTGCAAATGATAGGGTTGGGAGTAATTATTGGTTTTCTAGGCCCATCTGTACTAGCTATCAGATAAATAGTGCCATGTTAATCAGTTTCTATCACTGTGACAAAATACTAAGGAAATAAACTTAGAGCTACCTGTTGTGGCTCATGCTTCCAGATGTTCCAGTCCATCATGAGCTCGCACCAGTAATTTAGGTCTGTGGCAAGGCAGAGCATGATGTTTGATGGAAATGGTTGAGGAAAACTGCTCACCCCATGCTGGCAAGGAAGCATAGAAAAGGGAAACTGCCAGACAATAAGGGGTCAGGACCAGAAATTATCTTCCCATGCATGCCCTATGAGCCAAGCCTTCCAATTGTGCCCCATCCCCTGACCTCATCAATGAATTAATCCACTTGATGCAGTTAAACTCCTCATGACCCCATCACTTTGCAAAAATCCCATCAACTTGCAACCACACTTTTGACATATGCATTCTGGGGTCATTTCAAGTATGAACCATAAAATGTATCATATATGGGTTACTGGTTTTGAGTACTTATTGCATCTTGCTTCTAGATAAAATGAGGGACAGAGGAAGATCAGTGAATGTCATGAGTGTGGCATATTATCTCATTTTTCTTTCTTTTTTTTCTTTATTCTCTTTTAAGCTATAAAATAAAAATTTTTGGTCAGAATAAAAATATTTGTGTGATACCAAGACAGTGAATAATGCATTCAATAAGTCCACAGATGGTGGTGCTGGCAGAAGCACTGCTGACAGAGAAAAGAAGACCCATATCCACAGTTTGCATCTATTCCAGGAAAAGAAAAAAAAAATGCTGCCCCCTCAATGATGGAAAGAGTCCAATGTAATCAACTCGCCACCAGGTGGCTGGCTGATCCTCCTGAGAGATGTAGCCATATCAGGAGACCCAACTCTAGTCTCTGCCATTTATGTTGACATGTTGACATGCTGGGCACTCAGCAGTAGCAGTAAGATTAGTCTTGGTGAAGGAGCCATTCCATGGAGCTCATGAATAACATCTATCCCCATTAACATGGCCACTTTGTTGACTAGTGAGTTGTGGAGTATCTGGGGGAAAAGCCAGAAACAAGCCACAGACTAGATCATCTAGTGTCTGTGACTGCTGAAATTTCTTTACAGATGATACTCTTTGGTGAGCAGTCATATGGGTAAGAATTAACCTGAACATTATGCCAACTCCAAAATGTCTAAACACATCCTTATTTCCAAGAACTCTCCCTGTCACCAAGCCTATAAAGTGGATCTTACCAATTTCATGACCATTCATTCACTTTTTGTCACTGTTTACTTTAGATCTGCAGCTCTATATATCTTCATATGTCTCATATCTAGATATCTTCCCTTAGCTACGCTTTTCCTTCTCTATTGTCATCTTGGCCCCTTCTGACAGGCAGCAGCAATGCATTCCTACTGTTTCCAGATCATCATGCAGAGTCATCCATGAATCAAAGGACCCAGTATTTTTTCTTCTCCAGTCAAGTGATTGTAAGCATAGTCCCATTAGCCCATAGGTGTGTGGTGAAAAGTAGGCAAGAGTATACAGGCCAGGAAGGCTGGTGCTGAATCTCAAAGTACAAGAATCACAGGAAAATTACTGCTGATGACTTCAGCTGTCTGCACCACCGTGGAAAGTTATCCTCAGGAGGATGTCCAGAAAGTACTGGCACAGCCTTGTACCTGCCATCTGTTAAGGTCCACACACCTGCCCATAGCAGCCTCAGAAACTCTGGGTTTTGCTTTCCTTTTTGGCTTCCAAATCTTATAAAAATACTTCTTTTGGGCCAAATGTATTGGAGAACTTGCTGAGAAGAGACTCTGGGAAATGTAGTTTGAAAAATCAAGATCATAAGATCAGGGCAGAGGGGTGAACAGATACTGTCAAAGAAAAATTATTGTTAAATAAAATTTAACAAGGTTTATTTCATCAAAAAAAATTCACGAATTGGGTCATACCCGGCAGCAGAAGAGATTCAGAGATTCTGCCCTGCAATGTGGGCAGTAAGCATTGATAGAAATTACATGGAAATAAAGGACAGAAATATCTTAACAGATTACAGCTGGAAGTGTGCCTTATTTCATTATGGAAAGATCCATTGCCTGCCTGTGATTGGCTGAAGCTGAGTTTCTCATGGTTGGCTGAGATTCACTGCCTATTATACTCCTAAATTAGGTTTTCAGTCTGTTTAGCTACTAAGTTAGGTAGCAGTTGCTTACATTGGGGCCCAAAGTATGGAAACAATCTCAAACTAGAGGTCCCCTCCTCATTTAGTGTAAGGCCAGTGGTTCCTTGATTGTTTAATATTCAGAAAGGGGCATGGATTGTACCGTGTTGACCATAGAAACATAAAGCTTGTAGTGTATTTAATGAAGACACAGGATCCCTATGACAAAACACAGCCCAGGACAATTCCTCAGTGTAAGTTATAGAAAAAAGAGAAAGCTGGAAATATAAGCCATTAATACATTACCAGATCATCATTTACCCACAAGAAACTAAGGCTCAGAGAGAAGATAAAACTTTCTAAAATCATAGAACTACTGACATAGTCACAACTTAAACCCATAAAACATTTAAAAATTCTTTCCACCACTCCGTGGTTGCAGTTTGAATTACTCTGAAAAGTCTCGCAAAGCATAAGTTGTTCCTCCCAAACACCATGCTCTTGGATTCACTGTTCTAAACCCAGGACACTGCCCAGTGACTCCAGGTAACACAGCCCCTACCCTGTGCACATTAACGAATTGTATGCAAAAGATTAAAGTACCCAAAGCACTTTACTTTTAGTGGGAAGGGATTTTAATTTCCAAAACACTCTGATACCAAACAGATCTCCTTTTCGAGTTTTTCTTCTTTCTTTCTTCTTTCTTCTAGTCTCTGCAGTAAGGCTTAAATCCTTCCATCATCAGAAAAGAACATTCTCTCCTCTGAGATAAAACCAAACTTGCATTATCATCCAAACAGTTCATGATTTTACAACCACCTCAGCCTCTGCCTGGACATGCTGCCTAAACAAGGCTTCCCTTTTCCTGTTCTCAACAATCCCAGAAGCACAGCAAGGCTCTGAGCTGCAAATCTTATTCTTTTTTTCTTTTTGCCTCACAAATCTGTTCCCACTGCTTCACCATTCTGGCTTATTATCTCTGCCCAGATAAACATTAGCATAGCATATTATCATATCTAAAACCCAATCATACTTCAATTTCCCTGGTTTCAGATTAGGGTAACTCAATCCTTTGAGGAGAGAAAATCTGGCAACGTTTCTGTCTTTAGTGGTAAGAATGGGATTGCCATTTTGCCAAGCCCACAGGAAGAATAAAAGCGCTATGTTAAATTCTGCTTTGTCCAGCACCTGTCCACAGCAGCCCTTGGGAGAGTCGAAAGGGGCCTAAGGAACAGCAGGCTGATGATGAGCATAGTAATGGTCAGGGCCTGTGCTGCAGTGTCACATCCTTTGGAAAAAACAGCTCTGCACTGTGTGGCTTAGCTGTGGGACCCAATGAAGACTCTTATATTGTCCCTCTATCTAACATAGACATTTACTTTCACTCGGATACATGGATGAATGTGTCTCAATGACTTACGTGCAGAGACGGAGAAAAATGGAAGTGCCTCAGGAAAGCATGGCGCTCTCCCTATGAACCCGTGTCTTGCTAGGAGGACATGGCTGCATAGCTGGGGCCCCCGCTGTTGCTACCAGCAGCCTACATATGACCAATAGGATTAGCTGCTCATCGTCCTTAAGGCCAGTGGGGTAGCACTGAAAAGGAGGTGGAGATGAGAGATCAGGACAGGGAGAGAGACTGAGCATTTTGCCTTTTGTACACCCCATGTTGTTTTGTGCTTAAGAACTCATCTTTTAAATGCACCGGGGAAAGTTCAGGGATCTGGAAAATCCAGACAGTCTGAGTTTGGATTTTACTATACAGTGTTCCCTTCTCCCTGCTACTTGCACCACATTTTCCCTCAGGCCAGGCAGTTGCTGGAATAAGGTGATTTGGCTGAACTCGGAGTGAGTATGGAGTGCCTGCCAAGGCTTATTTCTGAATCATCTCCAGAACTTGTCCATTTTCCCAATAGAACAAACACCAAAATAGAATTTCACAGCTCTCTAACTGACAGGAAGAGAAACAGTCCCTGTTCAGCTTAAAATGGTTTTTCAGTAAGAGGCTCCAGAGAATTCTTGAAGAGATTGGCATTGGCCATGCGTAGGCCAGAAAGTATGCTTTCCAATTATCTGACATCCTCTTCCAACACATCCAGGGCACTTTTTGCATCTCATTTGCATCAAATTTATTTTAGCACATTTTTATTACTCCTTTATTATTCTCTTTTCAGTTCCAAACTTTCAATAATGCAGAGTTATTATGTTAAGTAATTCTATGCTGATAAGCAACCACTACACTCTGTATCTCTCTCTGTACTCTCCATGAACTACCCTCTTCTTCCCCAATAGCACACACAGAAATATCTCCACCTGTCATTCCCATCACTAGCACAAAGTATTTTATATAGTAACATTGAGACTTGGAAAGAATCTGAATCATAAAAAGGTGCTCCTCAAACTTACTTAGGAATTTTTTTTAACATCTAGCATTCCCTTTGTTAATAGAAATAACTTTATAATAGAGCATTCAATAAAATACTTCATTGTTCTTTACATCAGCAATCTCTACCACAATGGTAAAATGTGCCCTGGATTTTGATGAAGAAAATAAGATATGGAAATGGAGAGCACTGGTTAGGGCAGGAGAGAAGAGAAAGAATGTGGACCTAGACCAAGAGAAAGAACCTGGAGAAACTATGTAATCTCTTTCAAGTTTAATGTAAGTATAATGTACCACAGTCAGCATGCTTACTGACTTCTGGTGGACTTACATGCAGATAGAAGGTAGCAGGTAATATATTGCTGGAGCTCACAGCATTCTCTATAGGAGAAGAAATCAAATGACCAAAGGTGCAGTTAGCCTGATTCTTGTCATCTGACTGGTCATAGCCATTTCAATTCTCATTTCTGAAATCTCATCAATTATCTACGCCTCTTAGTTATCCTCAACCTCAGGCCACTCCTAGGATTTTGAAGGCGTTTTTTTGTTTGTTTGTTTGTTTGTTTGTTTGTTTTAATAACCTAACTTCCCTGTGCTCACTGACCCACACAGAATTTTCTTCACCAGGTTGGGAGAACTCCCCACTGAGAGGGAATTACCACGTTCACACTGAGAGGTTAACAATCATGGGGGAAGGCTAATGGATCCTACTGTATCTTTCATGCTTACACTCTAGAACTAAGACTAGATGTGTGAGCAAACCCTAGGCAATGCCAGACAGGTGAAAAATGAGCTGTGAACTACCCCCTGCCGAAGAAGGCAAGGCCTCTGGTCAAATCATAATGGCACAGTTGTTGCAATCGCAGGAGGAGGCTTGCCCCACTAATCCCTCAAGAGAAAACCGTCCATGTACAATGCCTCCACCTCATTAGAGCTTCGGTTCATTTATTAAATATTGAGCAATCATATGGTTCTCTTTGGTGCAGAAGAGCAGAGTCCTTGTTCTTGGAGGGGGATGCTGTGTATCCTCCTGAGAAAGTCCAGTTGGCTGTGCTAATTGCTAACAGATTTTGCACACACTGTTATTTCTTCATCTGCCCAGGAAGTACATGCTGCACCACAGGAGATGTGGGACAGAACTTCGTTGCTAGGAGTCTTAATGATAGCAGCAATTAATTATTCACACCAGTATAAGGAAAAAAACTTAATGAGAAGCCTAGCAGTGGCATCTACTCTAGGTTGCTAAATAAGATGAGGAAAAATTATGGAAACCTTTGGTCATTTAATCTATCCCCTGATCTTTAGGTGGGATCATGCATCATGACAGAGCCAGAAAGGACCTTGGCTGAGACTCTCCTTCACAGATAATGGAAAACTCACTTCTGGAACAAGGAGATAACTTGCCTAAGGCACAAAGAAAGTGAGTATCCCTGGGACGTTGCTATCTGCTATGTTCTAAGTTTTCTATCCATTTGCTTATTTAACCTTACTTACTCTGTAAAGCAGATGCTGAGCAATGCATCTTGGCCAATTACTAGTTAGTTACACTATTGGTCTTGCTTATATGGAAATTCACTTGAGGCGACTTTCTCCTACTTCCATGTCTACAACCTGTTTGCCCTTTCTCCCCACACAGCTACGTGAACCAGTGGGTGCCAGTTTGAAGAGGAAACAAGCAATCCAGAGTGAACCCAGCACATCAATTTTTTTAACCTATTATCAAAGCCACAGGACAGAAAGAGTCCAGTTAAAGTCCAGCCACAGGACAGAAAGAGTCCAGTCCTTCATGACTGACCATAACCAGTCTAGATTCAGTGTTCTTGGGACCTCTGTTTCTTAACTTTCGGTGACTATTATATCACACTCAACATAAATTTCCTTTTGCTTAGGCTAGTTTTAGGGAGTTTCTGCTGCTTGCAATCATAATCCCTGTCTAACACAATAAAATATCATTCAGGCTTAAAAACAAAAGAAATTCTGACATGCTACAAGATGAGCAAACCTAGAGGAAATTATGCCATGTGAAATAATCCAATTATCAAAGGACAAATACTCATTCCACTTAACTGTGATTATAAAAATCACAGAGACAAAAAGTAGAATGGTGGTTTTTAGGGGCTGGGCGAAGGGAAGATGAAGAGTTAGAATTTCCTGGGAATAGATTATCAGTTTTATTAGATGAAAAGAGTTTGAGAAATTGATGTTGATGATGGTTGCACAATATTATAAACCCACTTAATACCACTGATTGTGCACTTAAAAATGGTTAATGTGTTTACATTATACCCCATTAATATTTGTAACTGTTACGTTTTTACATATCAGTTACAGAAATAAATGGTTAAATTGACAAGTTTTGTTATGAAAATCTTGCTGTGAAATAATAGGGATAAAGGTAATATTGTAAAAGTTTCCCTGTGCATATCTGTGTGGGTTCATACCTACATGCTGAGTTGAAGCAAGAAAGGTAAAGAAGTTCTAGTAAGGAGATAAGGAAAAAGAGAGGAGTTGGCCTTATACAACTGTGAAATGGGAAGGAAAATATATCTTCTACTAGGAGGCACAAAGTACCTCCTAATCCTGAACTAGTAGTAATAAATGTAAGTGATGTCAGTTAGTATTAAGCTAACATCTGAGCTCTATCTAGGTCCTGGCTCCTGAACACTCTACATGCATGCAGACTCCCTGAAGATTTGTCATGGCTTCGCATGCATGGCTGATGTACCAAAATGGACTACTGAATTCTTAAGAACTCTGAAAGATAGATACTATTATTATCCCCATTTTACAAATGAAAACACTAGGATAGAGATTAACTCACTAGTTCAATATCACCTAGCAAGGAAGAGGCAGAGTCAAGTTTGAATTCAAAGAGTATATCTTTCTAGCCCATGGTCTAAGTGGTGGATGGGCAATAGACTGTGTAGGTCTCACCTACTCTTTAAAGACCCAAAGTTTAATAAGAATTTTTCAGAATTTCAGGGAGAAAACTTGGTAGATATCAACAAACAGCAAAATCTCCTTGTCTTAGTTACTTTTTACTTGTCACTGAGACAAAATACCTGAAGCCCAAAGTTGGGAAAGGAAAGATTTATTTCTTACAATTTTTTAGAGGTTTCAGTCCATACTCAATTGGCTTCCAGACAGGGTGGCATGGCAGGGCCACAGTTCAGGGCAGCTGCCAACAGCAAGTCAAAACCGGCAAGAGAGAGACATATGCCTTCCTGCTGTTACATCACATCCTGGCTCCACCCCTAGGTGGGTGTAGCACTCACACCCCCAATCCAAGCGCTAGACAATGAAACCATCACAAATGCATAATGCAAAGGTATGAGGCTTGGGGGCCACTGACATAATCCATGACACAACTATACAAGAAAAAGGCCTTAGGATGAAAATTTTATAAAGAAAAATGATAATTATCACTAACAATTTTAATCTATGGGATTTAAGACACTGCCTAAGTAGTCAAACAACTCTGTTTACATTCTGATCTTCACCTCAATGAGAAGGGCCATAGATAAGAATTCAGCATAGATTTTGGTACATCAGTATAGCTTTTTGTACCATTTTGGTACACCGGCCATATGTGAGATTCTGTGACCAGTCTTCAGGAGCCAATGAGCATTAGAGTTTTGGGAGTTAGTAGATATCAGCAATATTTTATGTAACCATTATGATCAAGTATGTTACCCTATAAAATGAAATAAAAATCAAAATTTTCAATTGTGAAAATCTGAGCCAGGTGTGGGGCACACGCACCTGTAACCTCAGTGCTCTGGGAGGCTGAGGCAGAAGGATAGCAAGTTTGGGTTTACCTGAGCAATTCTGAACTTAGCAAAACCTTCTCTTAAAATAAAAAATAAACAAAAGGCTGGGGATAAAACTCAATGTGAAGGTCATGGGTTGAGTTTCTACAAATGAAAAAAATCCTTATTGCTTTAATCCTTTTTTTGTTGTTGTTTGTTTGTTTGCACTACAAACCAAGACTTGTTTGTTTGTACTACAAACCAAGAATCAGCCATGATTTTGTACAACTTAAGACTCATGTGCAACTTACAGCTATTCAATACACAGAGCCAGGCCAAAGCCATCTATGTTATCATCTCTAAACTTTGAGAAAAGAACACAGAACCCTTTCCTAGATGAGAGAGGAGGGATGATTGGAAGGAACAGAGGACACAGACAAAAGGGAATATTCCTGTAGATTGAGAAAAAGGTATCATAAGAGTCATAGAGCTGAATAGTCATTCAAGATACTAACTGCCTAAAGAGAAAGATACTGTTTTAATAGAATCATGCCAACTTTTGGCTTCTGTTTCTAGACATATGTAGGAATAAGAATTATAATATAATATATTAGAGTTCAGTGTCTGAAGTATCTGGCTCATAGCCTTGTTTCCTGTGAAAACTAGGCAAGGGAATAAGTTGATTTCCTATTTTTACTAAAGGTTGCCAATGAGATAATTCATTTTCAGCATCCAGACTTTACAATCCAGAAAATATAAAGGAGAAGTAGGGCTGGGAAAGCCGAAGAGAAGAAAAGCACAAAAGTGACACTGTCTGCACGTCCAACTTCAATGAGTAAGCAGACTACTGAAGCTCCTTATCTTATGATGGGGTCGTATTCCAAATAAATCCATCATAGGTTGAAAATGTCAAAAGTGACAAATGTATTCAACACCCCTAACCTGATGAATATCATAGCTCAGCAACACAGTTCACTAGAGTGTCAGCTGTTTCCTCTAATAATCGCAAGGGTTCGCTGGGAGCTGCACTCGTTGCTGCTGCCCAGCATGTGAGAAGGTATCACAAGGCATGTTGCTGGCCCAGAAAAAAGGTAAAATTCAAATCTGAAGTTTTGTTTTTACTCAATGCATATCACTTTCACACCACTGTCAAATTCTAAGTTAGGGACAGCCTGTAAAGAATTTTGAAAACCTATGGGCCTAGGAATTGCTTTGCATTCCCTTCTGCCTTTCACCCATTATAAGGTACTATAAAACCCAGGGCCATTAGGATGGATTGGCTACACTCCTAATATTGTTTTATAATATCTATGCTCATAGAGAAAAATTATACTCATGCACAGTGGAGAGAGGGGTGCATGCAGAGATTCTGGAAAGAACAGCTCAAGGTTTAGAAAGACAACTATGTGATAAAAAGACCACACCATACTTTATCAAGAATCTCTTTCATGAATCCCCAGAGACCACATTCAAAACCACTTATTTAACATGTCTAATATTCATTCAAACCACTGTATATTCTTTTATGTTTGCTCCTAACCATGTAATACATAGACAACTTACAATTTTAAAGTACTTTATCATTTATAAGGTATATTCACATTTAATATGTCTCCAGGTCCTCCAAGCAGTCTTACTAGTAGGTATCATTACAGGTAAGAACACCAAGTTTCATAAAGACTGAGTTTTTGCTCAAAATGTGAGAAGCATCTATCTGGTTATGCTATGTGTCTTCATATTCACTCTCTCCATCCTCCCACAGTGGACTCTTATTTCAGTTACTAGAATCCAATTACCTTTTTTCATGTAATTAAACTTATTTCACCTGATAATATTTCATCTACTCCTCTTTCCACTCTTTATCCATGTGCTGCAGTTGAGCTGACTTCCTCTTTCGTGGTATGACTCAGGTCTGCCTCCCGAGTGTTACAGTCCCTTGGAATGGGTGAAAGGCCCAATCAGGACTCACTCACAATCTGATGACACAAGCTGAAAGAAATAAGAGATGTCCTTTCCACTATCCTTGAACCACACAAGATGGAAGCCTGGTGCTTCTAATATCTAATGTAAAGTATTTGATATTTAAAACAAGTGTAAGGGAGAGGAGGGCTGAGGGATAGAATAAAACTAGGTCCAGATGGAACTTTATAAGTTCCTGTGTTGAATAATGCATTCATACAGAGGGTGGCCCTTTGCATTTTCAGTTAAGTAAAACAATGTGTTTTTTTTCTTTTTTATATTAATTCAAATTTTTTTCTCATTTCTCTTAACTAATATATCATCTAATGTCTAGGGTATAACTGTCCCAAAGTATTCTCCAAGATAATAAAAGAAAAACAGGATAATCTTTTCAGATAAAAGATGAAAACATAAAAAATCTTATGGCCAAACTCCAACTCAAGTATTCTGTCCACAGATTTAGGGCTCTTTTCTGGACCATCATGCTTTTCTCTGTCCCCTGGTTCACATGATCGTAGCTTGAGTAATCTCTCACATCCTTCCCTACCTGACCAAATTTACTCATGCTCTACTGACAAACCTCTCTTCTTTGAACCAATAGCATTATTACTTATTTGACTACTCCAGGTTTGTAATTACATAGAATTTTGTTGCCATTCTTGTATATAATATTAGATACCAAGTAGATTCTAAGGTATATGTGTATAGGAACTTGTTCTTTTACTGCATCTGTATTCCTCACAATTCCCTGGACAATGGGCATGTACCATACCTTCTAGATGCTCAACATTTTTCAAAGAATTTACCAAAAAAAGCAGTACAAGGGGAAAGGGATGACACAGTGGCCAGACAGCCAAATGATGAAATAGAGATGTGATGGAGATACACCTTTTGGTGTCTGTACTATTGGCTCTGTGAAACAAGGTAAACTTTAGGAATTTTTTCCAGAAATGCAGCACCTAATTTAGAGATGGCGCTTTTTAAATTTTATTGTCATTAGTACATATTTTCAAGTACATAATGATTCCATGCATCATAGGGAATTAGTATGTATGCATAACACATCTTCATTCTGTTTTACCTTCCCTCCCCTCCTGTCCCTCTCCCCAACCCAGGTCTTTGTCTTCTTCACATTCGAAAAGATCTAGCTCTGTTTCCTATTATTTTTCTCTTTAATTAATTTCCACTTTGTGTTTCTCATATAAGAGAGAGGGTGATGTTTAGGCTTATGTGTCTGATTTATTTCTCTATGGTCTTATGGTGTTCCATAGTTCTTATAAATGACTCGCCACCTCTGAAACGGAAAACTAAGAATCTATGGAATATAATAGAGTCGCAAGACCACAGTAGGTCTTAAACAATTTTTTAATGAAACCCAATCAAAACATAGACCCCAAACCAAATTGTTTCTCCATGGAATATTCCCAGAACTACTTTCTTATTGATAATAAATAATCTAAAAAATCTTTCATATTTTATATTTCATATTTTATTCATGTGTTAACAAAAAATAGTTAGAAATAACTACTTTGTCAAATATCTACCATGTGCTAGACATTGCCAGACAGAGAGATATTTTGCATATATTATTTCCAATTCTTAAAAGAAGCTGCAAAGTATGGATTATTACTGACATTTTAAAACATGAAGGAAGACCTGGAAGAGTTTAAGTGGGAGTTCTGTGTAGGGAACCAGAAAGCCAAATAAATCTCCCCGGCAGAAATCACATAGAAATATAGGCTAAGAATCACATAAACATCTGTTAGAGAACTGAACACATAATAAACTGAGAGGGAACTCTGAGGGCCAAAAATAAAGAGGGATCTGAGTCCACAGGCCAAGTACATGTAGTTTCAGCAAATGAGCCAAGCCTAGTGCTGCCTGGCAGGTGGGGAGGATTCTGCATTTGGTAACCTGGGGTTTTATGCCCAGATAGGACCAGGAAAAAAAGGTAGAGAGTAGAATTAAGTCTTCTGACATGAAACCAAGAGCTCCACTGAGTTATGAATTCAGTGAAAGGGAAAATAACAGGAAAGCACTGTTTGTATGTATGTATGTATGTTGATCCATGGTCTAAGAGCTAGTAGAAATAAAGGTTACTCTAAGAGCTTGTAACAGGAATATGACTGTACATACGGTATGAATTTATCATTGTTAATCTCTAAAACCATATAAAGGCAATTTCTGACCTGTTAATGGCCTGAGGCACTTAGAAATAAAACAGTAGCACTGAATTAGTGTATAATCCAAAATTATAAAACACAGAAAAGGCAAATATACTCAGAAAGCAAATGTCGGTATATAAAACAAGAGAAAAATTAGACTTGTAAACATAAAATTATGAACTATCAGGGAAACCACAAAATAAAAACTTTAAAAGGTCAGTTATAGAAAAAACAATATTGTAAAAAAAAACAAACAGATAATGTACAACAGAAAAGTCTAAAAAAGAATAGAGAAGAAAATCTATGAATGAACATCTAGTGAGTTAAATGAAATAAAATCAACAAAATATTATTAAGGTTTCTGGAAGTGTGATGCTGAGATTCCATGCATTTATTACAGTAGTCTGTAACTTTGATGTACCTAAAAAACAAATAAACATGGGGAATAGATTATGGATATAATTGAAGAGATAATTAATGAATATAGGAGTATTTAAAAATAAATTGCTCAGAATTAATTTTAGAAAGAGAAAATAGGAACTGGAAGAGTACCTCAGTAGTAGAGCACTTGTCTGGCACACACAAGATCTTGGGTTTGATCCCCAAGACCATCAGAAAGAACAGGAGGTGGGGAGAGAGAGACAGAGACAGTAAAAAGAAGTGGGAGATATATTAGCTGAAAAGAAAATAGTACATTTGCAAATATTCAAGAAAATCATAATTCAAGGTATATATTTTTTATGAACAGAATAAGTAAACAAAACTGTCACATAGAACCCAATGTAAAGTTTAAGATACCAAGAAAAACATCTGAAAAGCATTTGGAAAGAACATCTGGGCCATCTGCAAAGGAATAATAATTAGACTAACAATAAATTTCTCAACTTCAACAAGAGAAACAAAACAAAGAAATAATATATTTGAAGTTCTGGAAAGTAAAAGGTCATGCTTGCATCTTTTATCAATCTAGACCACTATTCATAAGTCAGAGTAAGATAAAGCCCATTTTAGGCAGACTAAGAGAGTGTTTAAAAGAATCAATAAAGGATGTACTTAAAGAAGAACTCTCAACCCAAAGGAAAAGACTGTAGTATATGAAAGAATGATAACTGAATTGTTTTAAAATGTTTTAAACTCAACTACATAAGCATTAACTACAAAATCAATAATAATTATGATAGTTGTTGACTCTAAAACCACACAAATTTTATATAGATAGATAGATAGATAGATAGATAGATATAGATATAGATTAGATATAGATATATATCAGGGATAGAACTCCCAACCTCATGCTTACTAGGCAAACACTTGAGCTGCTAAGCTAAATCCTCAGCAAAAATTTTAAATATTAAATAACAAAATGTAAAATAAGAGAGGATGAGTAAATTCTAAGCTTCTTATGTTTTCAGCAGAAGAACACAGAAAATCTTTAGAAGAACCCAATCCAAACTTTAAGCTAAACATGCACGTTAAAATGTTAAGGGTAACCTTTAAAAGATGAAAACAGAAGGCATGAATTTCAAACAGTAGAAAAGGGAAAATGATTAAAAATAACAATCAACATAAGGCAGTAAAAGAGAAGAACAACAGAAAAAGACCAAAAAAATCACGAAAATGAGAGAAATAAAATCAATTAACTAATCACAGCAAATCTGTATGATCTATATATGCTAGTTACAAAAGATAGTAAAATTTTTAAAAATTCAATTCCTTGTTGTTTATACATGCAAATAATTCACAGAATTATTCATGGAAAGCCAAACTGAAAGACATCTAAATGAAGAAACAGACAACTTAACCTTACTACTACTTAGGAAAATGAAGGTTAAAAAACAATAGTACCTAACTTCACACCTATCAAGTTTACAAAATCATAAAATTCTATTTCCAATGGTTGTGAAATGATGGCAGCATTTCTACATCATTGATAGAACTATAAACTGATACAACCATTTTGGAAATATATGTGACAAGATTTAGTAAAGTTAAAAATATACATACCTTCAAGCTATAAACTATTTCTGCACAGAAATCCTAGAGAAACTGCTAAGCAAATGTGTACAAATTTATTTTCAGAAATACTTATTATAGCCCAGATTTATATTGATAAAAGACAATAAGCAGCAAATGTATATCACAAAGCACATATAGTGACATATTAATTATTACAGAATACTATGCAATGAGTAATAGGCATGAATGAATTACAACAACATGAATTAGGATAAATTTCAGAAACAATATTGAGCAACAAAGTCAAGTTGCAGAATATAGGCTTATTCATATAAAGCTGATAGAAAAAACTTACAAAGCAATAGGGAATGTTTTATAGGCTCATGGATATAAAGTATAAAAACTTTCAAAAGCAATTAAGTGCAAAGTTAAGAAATAGAGGGAAGAAATAAGCTCAGAAAGAAGGACACAATCCTGAAAACATATATGAAATGTTAAAATTAGACAAAGTAGCTGATACACCCATGAATCTTTTGCTGTCTCTGCACTTTTCTTTGTGGTTTAAATACTTCATATGTTTAAAACACACATAATAGAGAGAGAAGACAAGATGGCCTATCAGTGAGCAACAGAATACAAAGCCTCCCAGGGGAAACAATTCATATGCCAGAATAAAACACCCTGGAGAGACCCAGATAGAGGGAGATGGATCATCTTGACACAGGAAGAAATTAAAACTTAAAAAAGCTTGTCAAATACTTTGGGACTACAACAGAAACAGCTAAAAACTAAAGGGACACAGCATTTTCATGATGAACCACCAAGATTGCACCAGCTTGAATCCATGCAAGCAGGCAGAGCCACCCAAACTTGTTCCCACCACCACTCATAGGAAGAATGGCAGTGCTGAAGTTGGGGATTGGTGAGCCCAATGGAGAGCAGAGAGCAGAGCCGATGGAGGAACCTCCATTGATCCACGGTCAGTGCTGGGAGTCAGACCCCCACCACAAGAAGGGCTCGACCAGGTGGGAGACATGTTGGAATTGGGCGGGAGGAGCCTGAACTGGGAGTGACAGTGACTTCGGTTGGTTGCTTCCTCCCCAGAGCAGATTCATGCGATTTGCTTGGACTGGGACGCGCCCCTGGCTGGGACCCAATGAGACATCCCAAATCGATTCCCTGTGCCTAGCACGCACTGACCAGGTGATCGCCCCTGAAGTTTGGCTGGCCTGGTGGGGAGGGGCAGGCATACGCAGCCTGCTTACACCTCATTGATAAGAGCAGGCGAGAAAGGGCGGAGTTCCCTTGCCAGCCTGCTTCGGAGGAAACGTGGCCAACAGGGAAGGGCCTGGGACCTGCACTGTAACCTATGTAGAGAAAGCCAGGGCTGTGACAGGAGAGAGAGGCAAGAGGAGGCCCCCAGCCCAGAACCCTGAGAGCACTGATTCAGGAGAAGGAAAAACAAGGGAGACTGAGGGCGGCAAACACGCAACATCAGGCATGGCTTCAATGGACATTAAGAGATGTCTTCAGGACCTTGTAGATGAGCTCAAATCTGAAATATTAAACCAGGTAAAGCAGGATATGAGTAGAGTAATATAAGAAATGCTCTCAGGAAGCATCTCTCAGGATGATACAGACGAAAGAAGGCAGGGACACAAAAAAAAGAGATAAACATTCGATAAAGAATATAAAGAAAATATAGAATACATGAAGCAGATTCAAAGAGACTACCAGGAAATTAAAAACTCAATTGAAAGCTGGCAAAACTCCTTAAAAGAAACTAAGGATAGACTATCAAAACTTGAAGACAAGTTGGCAGTGTGTGATGGTGAAAGGAAAGATCTCTTAAAAATAACAAGGAAACAGGCAGTAACAATACAAAGGCTAGACAATGACAAGAGAATCTACAATTTAAGAATAAGAAACGTGAACAAAGAAACAGGAATACATACAGGAGAATTACAAAGGCTATTCATGGAAATAATTAAGGAAAACTTCCCAAGCATGGGAAAAGAAAATGACATTCGGTTATGTGAGGCATACAGAACTCCAGCCACCTACAACCAAAACAGATCTACACCCAGACATAAAATAATCAAGATGCCAGAAATTCAATATAAAAACAGAATATTAAAAGCCGTCAGAGAAAAGAAACAGATTACCTATAAAGGTAAGCCCATCAGAATCACAACTGACTTCTCAACACAGACCATCAGATCAAGAGGAGCTTGGAGCGAAGTCTTCCAAGTCCTGAAGGAAGGTGGCCTCCAGCCCAGATTGATGTACCCTGCAAAACTGTCACTAGAAATTAATGTAGAAACAAGATGCTTCCATGACAAAGAGGACCTGGGCAAGTTTGTGACCACCAATCCAACCCTGCAGAGAATACTGAAGGACATTCTAGAGAAAGAGAAAAAAAATACCAGGATTTTAGGAACAGTGGCAGAAAGGCCTCAGTGAGTGGGGCAGGCAGTAGAATGAAGGAGAAAACTAAACAAAGGCAGAAAAGTAGCATAGCAGAAATGAGGCAGAGAAGGATAACTTGAAACTAACATAGATGGCCTTAATACACTATATTGTTAATAGTGCGCCAGGATTTAAAACACACATTACTCACACTACTCTACTTAGATGTATTATATTCTGTTCCAGTCATTCTACCTGTACTAGATTTGAGGGCACAGACAGTAATCCCAAAAATAACAGGATATAGTACGGTAATCATCCTTAATTTCCTATTAACTTAATCTAAAGCTCTGTAAAACCTACACAGTTTTACCATGACTGATCATAATTGAATCTGGTTTGTTAAATCGCTGTCTTGTATTGATAGATTTTATTCAAAGCTGTTATGATTGATAGTATCAAGTCTGAGAGTATAGGCAACTGCACTTAAGATGACAAGATCCACTAGAATATCCACTCTGGTTTGATTATTACCTGCCTTTGAAGTTTTATACTGTCTACAATGTTTATTTTACTAATATTATTATTTATTGCTATACTCAATTATACTGTTATATTCAATTATGCCTGATGATATAGACATTCTATTGAAGATAATAAGAAACAACACAGTAATCATTGTAGATCACCTTGTACTGTGGTTTTATATGACTTTTTGGATTCATGTTTTTATAGGAATATGTTTTGTTTTGTCTTGCTAAGTTTTGTTTTTCCCTCTAATACAGAAAGTATAGAAATACATGCAGAGATTCATGCATGTGTAGCTGTTCACACTCTCACTCTTTGACTATCTACTTTGTATGCTTTAATTTTGTAACTTGAACAACTATTTCTAAGAGGATAATATGCAATTTATTAACTAATGATTTCTTATTATTTATCTTTTTTTTGGAATTCTGTATTATCTCTACCCTTTACATGCTTTTGTTTCTCTTTAAATAAAATCTAAAAAAAAAGCATATAATAATTAAGATATAGTCCACTTATGAAGTAACCACACTCCAAACCACCCCTTCTAAGAAGAAAATGAGAAGACAAGCTGAGAAGGATAAAGAACAAAAGAGGAATGGGAGAAAAGGGAGGAGAAAAAAGGTTTAATGACTTGTGCAAGATCACATGGGTAGGTGGCTGTTGGGCTGAGACACCAGCCCAAGCAGCTTGACTTCAAAGCACTTTCCACTTCTCTGCAAGCCGCTGCAGCTGCCCTGAATGACACACTGAATAGCCTTCTTAGTTTAGAAGGGCTGAGCCCCATCCTTTCCCTCCTCTCTTTTTGAACACATCTTGACTCATCCCTAACCTTCCTTTCTACCTCATTTCACTGATTCTTTACTCTGCCTGATACCAGAAATCAAAAGCAGGTGCTATGAGTTAGGCAAAAGAAATGAATAACACCCTGAATTTTGACAGGTGGAGGCAGATAGAAGCATCCTGAGTCCCGCCATCCTACAGTCTGTCTGAAAATCTGCACTATTTCCACTGTGGAAATACTTTAATAATACCTCCCACTAATTACTCGCTAAATTATTAAGCATTTGCCAAGTGTTTTCTCAAATCTTATCATTGTGCTCACAGACGCATGATCTGAGAAAAAAATGGAGTTTGTGATGCTGTTAATGCTGGGAGGGAAAACATTCTGCATGGTGAAAACTTACAAATGGAAAACAAAGCCCTAAGGCTTGAAACATAAAGGGAGAAAGAGATTGAACTTGAAAAAATGCAAACTCTATATAAACTAAGATATACTCAGCTGAGGAAAACTGTTCCAAAGCACAAATATTCACTGGGAATGAAAAATAGACTGAAAAGGACTAGTGAGTGATAGATAAGAATGAATGTTGGTGATAAATATGAATAAGATATGAAATCTCAATGTGATATCCCAATGAAAAAGCAATTGCTTTTTTATTACATAAGAAAAGGGACTGTGTCTCAGAAATAGCAAATGATCATTTATCTTTTAAAAACTGATTAAACAGTACCTATATTGCAGGTTGCATTTGAGGTAACTTGGGAACCATATATACATGAAAGTTCTACACAGAATAATTCTAAGACATCTCAGAGACAGTTAACATTTACTGTCCACTACAGGACATCTCAGAGACAGTTAACATTTACTGTCCACTACAGTGCCAGCCCTGTGCTGGGTCAGTGGTAACTTCCAACTTAGTTTGGCTTCATCTGAATGGAATGAAAGGAAAATGTATACACTAACTTTACCATTTTTCCCACTTGACAGGAAAAAATCTTCCAAAAAGCACATACATGTTTTTCTAATTTACTTTTCAGCTCTGCCCTTTACCAATTAGCTAGCCCTATCATGCAAGCCACATCTGCAGTAGCAGTCTCTGGTCACCACTGCCTTTGCTGAGAGGGCTCAGAAATGCAATGTGAGTGATTAGAAGCAGAGCCTCTTTACTGTTAGAATCAACGGTATGGTATGTTTGGAAGGCTGCCTAACAGCTCTTCCCCTGGTCTCTCTGCTGTTGTTAGAATTTGCTCTTTCAAATCAAACTGCTCCTCCACCAGGCCCTGCCTCTTCTCCCTGAATGCTGTAGGGAAAAGTAAAAAGTTTCAATCTGCCTCTAACCAATAGCACAGTGCCACTGAGAGTGGAAATTTTCCTCTTAGCCCATACCCAAAGTGCAAAGCAGGATATTAGCCATTTGTATTCTCAGTGTAAGACAATGAAAGGAGCTACCTGTCAGAGCCTAGTAAAGTCTTTATCAGAACAAGGAGATAGTGGGACACGGGGGGCTAAAAAAAAAACAAAATAAGACCTTGCCCAGATGTAAGGCTGAGAAGAAGTGGCTCTTGGTAAAATCACCTGGGAAACACAGTTTAAAGATCAACATGGATCACAATTTGACCAAGAAGTAGTTACATGGTACTAGAGATCAAGCATTTCAAGGGATTAGTTCAATTGTAAGCTTAACAATAAAAAGAGTTTGTTTAGTTAGTATTTGTTGCACACCCATCACTATTGTAGGCACCTTGTAGACATTAACTCACTTATTCAACCGCAACCAGATTGTCATTATTCTCATCTGTCATAGTTACTTTCTCATTGCTGGGACAAAATGCTCAACACAAGTTAAAGTAAAGAAGGTTAGCTCACAGTTCATGAACTCAAAGTCCATATGCAGCTGGCTCCAAGGCAGAGCAGTGTGGCAGAAGGGCGGGTAAAGCAAAAGAGTCTATGGCATGGGAGAAGTAAGCAGCAAGCAGTGAAGCAAGCCTTACTTTCCTTTTATCCTATGCAGACCACAAGTCTTTTGGATGGTGTCACCCACACCCAGAGTGAGCCTTCCCATTATCCATACCTAGAATTACTTTAGACTAAACAGTAGACTCAATTAGTTATCATATCCTTAATCCATATTCACACACCCTTAGTCCAGCCACCTCTGAAATGCCCCACCTATGAGCACATGATGCTGTAGGGGGACATCTAGATATAAGCCATAGCAGCATCTTAAAGATGAAGAAATGTAACATAGAGTGATTATCAAGCTGTCAGAGACTCACTGAGCCAATGCTGTTTCAGAAGACAGGATCCCAGCCAGTCCATTTGAGAAAGCCATGCATGGACAATCACACTGCACTGTATGGGGCACTTGGGAGTATTGTATGGGGGCCACAAAGTTGAATAAAAAAATGTTTTCAAAATAAGGTTTCCATTGTTAATCTTAAGAATGTCGACTTATTAATGCTGAAAAAATTAAGTACTCCCTGTAAAACAAAGAAAAAGAAGGAAAGAAATGCATTTTTATTCGCTTGAAATCCTTACATTTCAGAAATTGCTTGAAATGGGATTTTTGACAGAATTGCTTGAGCAATTTGAATGAGTTATTCCAATTAAATAGCAGCTCACAATAGGTTTATATTTGTTTATATATAATAAATTTTAGAGGGAGAAGAAGAAAATGACTACAGAAATTCAAAAGAAAAATAAATTGTATCTGGTAGGGCTCTGAAGAGATGTCCAGTGGAAACCTGAGATTGAATTGGATACTAGGTAGAATTTATATAAGGAGACATTCTGGGGGAGATAGTTGAATGAAGGCAGAGTGGTAAGAAACATTAGGGAGCATAATTTGGCTAAAAAGTAAGGTAGTTATATGGTAAAAGTAGTTGAGATGGTTCAATAACTAAGTCAAAACAATAAAATAAGCTGAATCACTGAAGATCTTAAAATGGTAAGTTTTGGCTACAAGACCTATTGAAGTTCCTATATGGTGAAATTCCAAGGTCAGAAGCTATGAACTGTAGAAAAATCCCTGTGATGGTAATAGGAAGAGGAGTAGATTGGGTAAGACAGACCTGAAGCAGAGTTGAGAAATCTTCACAACTAAACTTGGAAGTAGCTCAAACTCAGCCAACTAAAGTTTCAAAGCACTGCCCTTTGCCCATGAAAAGGATAAGCCAAGAGAACATAAATTGACTTATGTATCTTTACAGTTGCAAGAAAAAGCCAAGACCATAGGAAATGGTATATGAAAATGGCTGCCATATTGCTCACCTAGTACAAACTCAGGGATCTGTTCTTAAAATTTTCCCCTTAACCTGTGGTTACTCCCCATAGCTCAGATCAACTCTTCAGTATATGCTCTGATCATCTCACTGCCTCTGACATCTGTGCACTTGTTCCTCACTTAGTTTCTGTCTCTACCTAGAACCTGAAAACTGATTCTTTGATGGACTAGACTTCTAGAGTCCCCCAGAGATGATGCCTTCAGATCCATCTTTCTTCCATGCCCTGCACCCCACAGCAATTCCAGTCCCATAATTATCCAGGTCAGGCACAACAACCTCTCAGGACTGGAGCCCCAGAACTCTACTTATCAGGAAATATTTCAAACAGTGTTACATCAGAGAAGGGCTTTCCAGCTGTCTGCACCTTCCAGCTTTATGGAAACAATAAATTCTCCTGACAACAGTACTCAGAGTCCAAACTTTTAAAATTCCAAACATGAAGGCCCATTGAAAGTCATGTTCTTACTTCATCTGGAAAAAATATACATGTTAAATGGTTTATTCAAAGTGGCAACCAGGATGGTATCTCCTGTCTCTCAATCCAGCCAATGTTTGTCATTAGTAAGAATAAATTACAGATGTAATCAAGACCATAGTAACTACATCATTTTTATCCACATACTATGGCATTTTATTATACCACACCACATTGCTCATTAACTGTTACATTCAATCATCTTGACTTTTCAAATGGATTGGCTCTTTGGAGGTCAGGGATAGACTGTCTTCTTTTTATCTCCAGCTACCTGGTATGGTGCTAAATACAAGTGGGCTTCCAACATTGCCAAATGTATTGATTGATTAAAAAGAAGAGGAGAATTTTTGCACCCTCTGTATTTTAAGGCATATTATCAGTTTTTATCAGGAGGATGAAATTGTAAGCAGGTTTTCTTCACTCTTCTTTTAAATGCTGGTAAATCTGATATATTAATATTATACTCTTACTGAAGTAAATGAGAGCTAATATCCTCATCTACCACCAGCAATTAAGGAAACCTGGGGTGATTCCTATATGTATAATGAGAAAAACAGCTGTTGAATTGTTTCTCAGCAATAATAACTAATCCTTTGCTGAATTAAGCAAGGCATCTTCCCTGCCTTTTTCCACCTATTCCCATTCAAAATTGTAGGGTAGAGAGAGTTCTTAATCGAAAATCTGGAACCTCAAACAAAGTGAAAGTCATTCCCCTCTTAACACCCAGAATTAATACACTCAATATGTTACACCTAAAATTGGGGAGAATTAATGGCAAAAATCAGTTTTGTAATATCCATCACACAATTAGATTATTGGTGATTAGTATCAAAACATTTCTTCTATTTCTGCATCAATATATACTTGAAAATACAGTAACAAAAAAGAACTAAAGACAAATAATTTTTACAGAAATTCTGGTGTAAGTGGATTAGAATATGAATAAATATCAGTACTAATCATTCTATTTACTATTGCAATTGTATTCCATTTTACTACAAATTACTTGAGACACTTTCATGGTTAAATATATTTAAAAAAACAAATAATGAACAAAACATCTCAGCACCTCTGGCATTTGAAAGTGGAATTTGCTGGGCTATAAAGCCAACAAGTTATTTGTCATGCATCTGAATTCTGTCATAAAATGCAAATCAGCCTTTCTGTCACTTTCCTTTTGCCCCATATCTTTTTATGAGAACATTAACATGGTTATTACAAAGCAGAGACTCTTATGGCTACAAATATACTTACATTTATGTACATTTTTGTCCAAAAATACATGTTTCTGCCAAAAGCCCCAAACACATAGTTAACCATATCCCCAGTCTCTGGCACGGATATGTTACCTCTGTGGTGTTACCTGGTTGGTGGCTTCAGGTAGCTGGGGTCAGCGAATGCTTCCTCTGCTAAGACTCACACCAAGACCAAGCAAAGAGGCTTTCCTCCCATCCTAGCATAGAGAAACTGAGGCTTTCTTCATACAATTGCTCAAATACAGACTATGTTTTAGGAGACTTTATAAGTCTCTACAATGGCTATCTAGACCTTGGAAGATTGTTTCCCAAGGGCCTTTCCAGAAACTGAAGCAATAAGGATACCAGAAATCCTCCTCTCACACATGCACAATCAACATTTCAAGGCAGCTCCACTATAAATAGCAGACTAATTCTGTCCAACAATGTATTTGCTTAAGGCCCTCAGTAATTTTACATCTCAATAACTTTCCTTGTAACCTAGGAATGTTCTGCAAAACATGTTCATAGCATCACATATCAGCTTCAAACTCAGCTCTGAATTGGAATCTTGGCCCCATTGCTGACTGTGTCTGTGGTTTTTATCAGTTTTTTCTGATCAGTTTTTTTCTGTGGGTTCATTGTTATTATTGGTGAAATTGTTACAAATATTAGAAGTAATGATCTTCAAGCCTCAACACAAAAACACTAAAAGCTTGGGAAAATAAGGCATTCAGATGCCTTCAAAAACCTTTAACTCCCCAAAAGCTGATCTCATGGGCAGTGAAGTAGAGGACATTTTTTTTGGGGGGGGAAGAAAAACAAAATGATTAAATTATTTGAAAAGATCAAAGTAGAAATAAATGAGCAAACTTATAAGATATTCAATGAGCTAAGAGAGGATACAACAAGCAAGCAGAGGGTATAATTATCAAGATGTTCAAGAAGCTTAAAGAAAGCACAAACAGTAAATTTTAAAAGATAATGCAGGATACAAATGACTACTTTAGTAAAAAATTAGAGATTTTGAAAGAAACAAGCATAAATGAAAAATAAAAAATACAAGCGAATGCCATACTGATATACCTTACTAATCCAAAGAGAAAATATCAGGGCTTGAAGACAAGAATAATGAAATAGAATGCCTATTCAGTTTTACTATAAAAACAACAAGAAGTCCCAAGTTAACTTCAAAAGAACTACTGAAGATAGGAGTTAAGGTAGGATTGACGAAGGAATCTAAACGTATAAAAAAATGTATTCAACAAAATCATTGCCAAAAACTTTACAAATCTAGAAACTAAAATGAATACCCAAGTAAACAAGATATTCAGAACCCCAAATAAACACATCACAAATGAACCTCTCTATAACACACAGAGTGTCAGAAATACAGAAGAAAGAGAACAATAAAAAAAACTATTAGAGAAAACATCAAGTAATATAAAAAGGCAAGCCTATCAGAATAAGAGCAGATTTCTCAACACCAACCATAAAGGCCAGGAAAGCTTAGAGTGAAGTCTTTCAAAACCTAAAAGAGAAAATTTCCAATCCAAATCACTATATCCAGCAAAATTGTCCTTCAAAATTGATGGAGAGATGAAAAAAACAGAAAGCCTAAATATATGATCATCAAGCCAGCACTACAGACAAATACTCAAAGGAATCTAAAACAGACTCAAAAAGGCCAATATTATCAAAGCCCAAAGGAGAGAACACATCTAAGTAGGAGAGTGATTCAACAAAAGGAAATAGAATTTGGCACTGACAAAAATATGTAATGACAGGAGCCAGAGAATATCTCTGAATTATAATATTTAATGTAAATTTTCTTAACTCTTGAATCAAAAGACACAAACTGGCAGAATGGATCAAAAAAAAAAAAGTCAACCATATATTCCCTGAAAGGCACATTCTCATCCAAAAAGACATGCATAGAGTGAAAATTAAAGTATGAAAAATGATATTTTATACAACTAGAAGCCAAAAGCGAACAGGAGTAGACACCCTATTTTCAGACAAAATAGACTTTAACTCAAAACTGATTACAAGAGATACAGAAGGTCACGAAATACTGGTATAGAAAACAACTCAACAGGAAGAGATAACAGGAATAAATTATACACTGAATATTGGTGTTCCCAATTTCATTATTAAAAAACTACTTGACATAAAAGGATAGAGATTCCTTTGTCTTTCAGCCTTACTTCTACTCTCTCTTTTTTACTTCTCTATTTTTCTCCCAACCCCTTTTAAATTTTAACCCCTGAGGGTGAGGACTTACATACTGCAAATAATTTTCTGGTTTGTTTTAGATTTTGTTATATAATCACAATCTAGTTCATACAGTAAAAGGTGGCAAATTAATGGTGACCTCAGTTTGTAATTTTCTAGGCTGTGTTTGGTGCTATTGTTATTGCTGATGTTACCACTTGAGCCAAAAGTGACACAGTTGTTCTAACCACCTGTTCTTTGTGGTATTCCAAGACCAAGATTGACTAAGGGTCATCAAAAATACTATGGTACAGTATCAAAGAATCAGGGTCGGGGGCCAAGCAGGCTGCAACTTTTCATCCCCAACAAATTGAAGGAGTACAGTCTTGCAACAGACTCAAAATCTAAAAACCATTTACACCAAGAAGACACCTAGGAGAAGTAGTCAATTCCTTAAGGGTTCTAAATACTAAAACAGGAATTAAACTAAAAAATAGAAAGAAAGAAAGAAAGAAAGAAAGAAAGAAAGAAAGAAAGAAAGAAAGAGAAAGAAAGAAAATGAGAAGACACTTAAACAAAATGCAACCTCAGGCACCCAGTTTGCCAAAGGCAAACTCATGAAGCAATGAAGTGGAGCAATCTGAAAGCCACCTAGATGGCCTCCTTGAAGTGATAACAACAAAGCAATTGAATGAGACTACAAAACACCAAATCAGGAATCATTTCTCAGCTAATTGCCACAATGCAAACCATGCTTAGGGACTCTAGAGCAGATACAGATTTAAAAAAAAAAAAAAAAAAAGAGGACCTTAAGAAAATGATGGAAGCCGTGAATGCCAAACATAGGGAAAAAATGGAAACCATAAGAGATTTAAACAGACATCCAGAAGAATAAAAAATCCATTGAAAGTAACCATAGAAGGATGAGCCAATTAAAAGCAGAATCTCAGATATAGAAGACAGGCTTTTGGTTAGTGATCATGATCAAAAGACTTCTTAAAAATAGAAAGGAACACTGAAAATTCAACCCAGCAGTTGCTACACCATGCAAAGAAGAAAAACTTAAGATTCACTGCAGTCAATGAAAAAGCAGGGGATATCACAAGTGATACCAAAAAGTGTTCATAGACATCATGTCAGAAAACATTCCTGGTAGGAAAAAAATTTTTGACATGCAGATATATAAAGCATACAAACGCCAAAGGTCATGATCAAAAAAAAAATTATAGCCAGACATATCATTATTAAGATTCCAGAACTTTAACACAACAATAGAATCTTAAAAGCTGTTAGGGAAATAAAACAAATCACCTATATTCAGAAGCCCATCAGAATCACAGCTGACTTAGCACAACCCCTCAAGTCAAGGGGTGACTTCATTTCAAGCTGTAAAGGAAAAATGTCTCTCAACCAGATTGATGTACCCTTTCAAAACTATCTTTCAAAATTGATGGTGAAATAAGATACTTCCATGACAAAGAACATCTGAGGAAATTTATGACCACTAAAGCCACACTGAAAAATATTCTGAAAGACATTCTGGAAAGAGATAACAAGGACTACAACTCCATGAACTCCAACAGAGTGATCCACCAGGCAAGGAAAACATTTAAATGGAGGAGTGAGGGAATAAGAGAAATCCAACAAAAGGAAAATAACAAGGATAAGTCACAATATCAGTTACAATCACCAGTGTTCATGGTCTCAATTCATCAATCAAAAGACACAGACTGGCAGAATGAATCAAAAGCAAGATCCAACACTGTGCTGCATATAAGAAACACATTTAATTCAAAAGAAACTAATAGACTTAAAGTCAAAGGATGAAAATAGTACTCCATGAAACAAGAACCCAGAAGAAATCAGGGGTAGCTATTATATTTTTAGACAAAGTAAATTTCAAGCCAAGACACATTAAGAGAGACAAAGAAGTTCACTGCATTCTTATGCAGGGAACAATTCAAGAGGAATAGATAATAATCATAAATATACATGCAACAAATACCAACTATATACAACAAATATTAATGGACAAGAAAAATCAAGTAAGCACTAAAACAATTTTATTGGGCAATCTCAATACCCCACCATCAAAAAAAAAAGCCAGATCAACTAGACAAAAATCAACAATGAAATATCACAACTGAACCAAACTTTTGAACAAATGGACATAGTAGATGTCTACAGAATGTTCCACCCCACAACATCAGAATACACATTCTTGTCAGCTGCATACAGCATGTTCTTCAAAATAGACCACATACTACCTCACAGAATATGCTTAAGTAAATATAAAGTAATTGAAATTATTCCATGCATATTATCAGAGCATCATGCAATGAAACTGGAAATCAATGGCAAAAGGAACAACAAGAATTTCATAGATACATGAAATTAAATAGCATCCTTCTAATAACCAATAGGTCAAAGATGAAATTAAACATGAAATTAGAATGCCTCTACAATTAAATAACAATGACAATACAATATACCAGAACTTATGGGACAAAATGAAAACAGTCCCAAGAGAGAAATTTTGGCAGTGAATACACATTTCAGGTAAACAGAGCAAGCAAAATAAACAACTTAATATTGAACCTCAAACTTCTAGAAAAAGAAGAGCAGGCCAAGCCCAAAGCTCACAAGAGGGAGGAAATTATGAAGATCAGTGAAGATATTAATGCACTGGAAACTAAGAAAACAAAACAAAGAATCAATAAATCCAACAATTGGTTCTTTCAAAGATTAAATACAATTCATAAACACTTAGCCAACCTTATCAAAAAAGGAAAGATTCAAATGCACAGAATTATGAATAAAAGAAATAAAATCAGAGCAGACGCCGCAGAAATTCAGAAGATCATCTATACCTACTTTGAGAATTTGTATTCTAATAAGAAAGAAAATGCAGGGAAAATGAACAGATTTCTAAATACAAATGAATTGCCAAAACTGAATCAAAAAGATATAAAAATCCTAAATAAGCCAAGAACTTAGAAACTGAAGATATAATTAAAAGCTTACCAACAAAGAAAAACTTAGTACCTAAAAGATTCACTACTGAATTCTACAAGAAATTCAGAGAAGACATAATACTATTACTTCTAACTTTTTATGAAATGTAAGACTCCTGGGAGCTGAACATGCATGAGTTGAATCCCAGGACAGGGAAGCTTTGGAACATCGCTCCCACCTGGTAAGACCACACCCAGCATCCCAAATCACCAGAGAATGCACAGGAGGTCCCCATGGGCTTAAGTGGGCCATGGCCAGTGACCTCCAAGTGGTTAGCAGTTGCCTGTAGTCTTCCCTGGGAGCCAAAAGTGGGCCAGGTGATTCCCAGTGCACAGGGGAAGCTTTGGAACATCACTCAGAACCCAGAAACATAGGAAAACGACAAATTAAAGAGCAAAATGCAAACTCAAACTCCCAGCCCAACCCAAGCAGGCCTAAGAGACATGGACACAGAAGAAAATGTAAGCCATACACCTGAAATTCCTGAAATGATAACAACTGAAGTAAAGAAACAACTCTGGGAAGCTACAAAAGAACTCAGATCAGAAATAATCTCCCAGGTAAAAGAAGAAATGATAAATGTAATGAAAGAAATTCTGAACATATCTAAAGAAGACATAGTTTAAAAATTAGAGGAACAAGGCAAAAATATGGAAACCTTAAGTGAACAATATAAGAAACAAATAGAATGCATGAAACAGATTCAAAGAGATATACAGGAAATCAAAAATTTCATTAAAAGTTGGCAAAACCACCTCAATGAAAGTGAAGATAGACTTTCAGACCTCAAAGACAAGCTTGCAGCTAGTGAACAGGAAAGGAAAGATCTTTTTAAAATAACAAGGTATCAGGAAATAACAATTCAACAGCTGCAAGATGATGCAAAGAAGAACAACATAAAATTGATAGGTATAAATGGAAAAGAAGGTAACAACACAAATGATATCAAGAGGCTATTTACAGAAGTAATAGCTGAAAATTTCAAACATGAGAATGGAAACTGACATACAGATTAGTGAAGCATATAGAACTCCATATAACCATAACCAAAATAAAACTACACCCAGATGTATAATAATCAACATCCCAGAAATCCAACATAAGAGCAGAATATTAAAAGCTGTTAGAGAGAAGAGACAGCTCACTTATAAAGGAAAACCTATCAGAATCACAGCAGATTTCTTAACACAAACAATGATGTCAAGAAGAGCATGGAGTGAAGTATTTCATATCCTAAAAGAAAATGACTTCCAACCCAGACTGATGTACTCTGCAAAACTGTCCTTCAAAATAGATGAAGAAATAAGATACTTCCATGACACAGAACAGCTCAATAACTTTATGACCATCAAACCAACCCTGCAAAGAATACTGAAAGATACTCTAGATAGACATGAGAAAACCACCAAGCAAGGCAAAAAATTAAATGGAGGGGAAAGGTAAAGATTCAACAGCAGAAAGATAATGTCAAAAACAAACCAATATTTTTCAGTTATAACCATTAATGTAAACATCCTTAATTCACCAATTAAAAGAAACAGACTGGCAAATGGATCAAGAAACAATGTCCAACCATATGCTGTATAAAAGAAACCTATCTAAACCAAAAGGAAACTCATAGACTGAAAGTCAAAGGATGGAAAACAATACTCCATGCAACAGGATCCCCCCCCCAAAAAAAAAAAACCAGGAGAAGCTATTCTGTTTGCAGACAATTTGAAGTTCAAATCAAGAATGATCCAAACAGATAAAGAAGGTCACTACATACTAGTTAGGGGAAAACTTCAAGAGGAAGAGATAACAATCTTAAACATACATGCACCAAATATGGGAGCACCCAGTTATACAAAACAGATATTAACAGAACTGAAAAATCAAATAAGTAATAACACAATTATAACAGGAGACATTAACCTGCCATTGACACAAAGGGACAGATGAACTAGACAGAAATTGCAAAGAAATAACAGAACTGAATCACACTTGTGAACAAACGGACTTGGTAGACATATACAGAGTGTGCTACCCAACAACATCAGAATATACATTCTTCTCAGTTGCACATGGAACATTCACTAAAATACACCATATACTAGCCCACAAAAAATGCTTAAGTAAATGCAAAATAATTGCAATTATCCCATGCATGTTATTGGATTATAGTGCCATGAAACTAGACATTAATGACAAAAGAAACTGTAAAAACCCCACAAACACATGGAAATTGAGTAATACAGTGCTGATCAATCAGTGGGACACAGAGAAAATTAAAGAAGAAATTAAATAATATCTAAAGCAAATGAAAATACAAATACATCTTACTGCTGTGGTATGCAATGAAAGCAGTACTCAGAGGAAAATTTATTGTGGTGAATTCCCACATCAGGAAACCAGAATGAACACAAATAAACAACCTGATACTACACCTCAAATATCTAGAGAAAGAAGAACAAGTCAAGCCCAAAGCCAAAAGAAGGCAGGGAATTATAAAAGTCAGAGCAGAAATCAATGGAATAGAGACTAAGAAAACAATACAAAGAATCAATGATTAGCAGGTTCTTTGAAATAATAAATAAAATTGATAAGCCCCTATCCAATCTTATTTTAAAAAGAAAAGAAAAAACTTAAATTCATGCAGTAAGGAATGAAAAGGGTGAAATCACTACAGACCCTGTGGAAATACAAAAGATCATCAATACCTATTTTGAAAACCTCTACTCTCATAGGGTTGATAACACAGAAGAAATGGACAGATTCCTAGAAACATATGAATTACCAAAACTGTCAAGAAGATGTAAAACTGCTGAGTCATCCAATTTCAATTAACAAATTGAAAATATAATTAAATCCTTACTAACAAAGAAAAGCCCAGGTCCTCATGGATTCACTGCAGAATTCTATAAGAAATTCAAAGAAGATTTAATGCTGACACTTCTCAAACTCTTCAATGAAATTGAAAGGGAAGCAATTCTCTCTAATTCATTCCTGGAAGCAAATATTACTCTACTACCAAAACATGAGAAAGACCCAACTAAAAAAGAGAACTACAGGCCAATCTCCCTAATGAACATAGATGCAATAATTCTCAATAAAATATTGGCAAATAGAACACAGCAAATCATCAAGATTATACACCATGGCCAGGTGGGATTCATCCCAGGAATGCAGGGATAGTTCAAGATATGCAAATCAATAAATGTAATCCACCACATCAATAGAGCAAAAATAAGAACCACATGATCATTTCTATAGATGCAGAAAAAGCTTTTGATAAGGTCCAACACTTATTCATGATAAGAACTTACAGAAAATAAGAATAGATGGTCTTTCCCTCAATATGATAAAAGCCATCTATGACAAACCAACAACCAGTATCATATTAAACAGCCAAAAACTGAAAGTTTTTACCCTAAAATCAGGAACAAGACAAGGGATGTCCATTATCACCACTCCTATTCAAAATAGTGCTGGAAATACTAGCCAGAGCAATTAGACAAGAGAGACAAATAAAAGGAGTAAGGATAGGAAAAGAAGAAGTTAAATTATGATTATTTGAAGATGATATAACATTCTACATAGAAGACACCAAAACTTCTTTGAAAGACTCCTAAGTATAATAAATAATTTCAGTAACATAGCTGGATACAAAGTCAACACTCAAAAATCAATAGCATTCCTATACACTAACAACAAAATCACTAAGAGAGAAATAAGAGAAGCCACACCCTTCACAAATAGCATCCAAAAAATGAAATTCTTAGGAATCAATCTAACAAAAGAAGTAAAAGATCTATTCAGGGAAAATTATAATACCCGGAAAAAGGAGATCAAAGAGGACCTCACAAAATGGAAAGATATCCCTTGCTCATTGATAGGAAGAATAAACATTGTGAAAATGGCCATTCTCCCAAAATTTTTATACAGACTTAATGCAATCCCAATCAAAAAAGCACTAGCATACCTCATAGAGCTCAAGAAATCACCCCTGAAGTTCATCTGGAACCAGAAGAGACCTAGAATAGCAAAGGCAATTCTGGGCAAGAAAGGTAAGGCAGGAAGCATCAAAATCCCTGACTTGAAGTTATACTACAAAGCTGCTGCAAATAAAATCAACATGGGAGAACTCAAGATGGCTGACCAGTGAGCAACAAAATACAAAGCCCCCCAGGAGAGACAACTCATATGCCAGAATAAAATACCCTGGAGAGACCCAGACAGAAGGAGATGGATCCTCTTGACACAGGAAGAAATTAAAATGTAAAAACTTCATCAAATACATCAGGACTACAATTGAAACAGCTAAAAATTATGGGACACAATGTTTTCACTGCAACACACCAAGTTTGCACAGGCCTGAATTTGCACCAGCTTGAATCTGTGATGGCCAGCAGAGCCCCCCAAATGCATTCCTGCCACCTCTCACAGGAACCACAGCAGTGCTGAAGTCGGAGATTGGTGAGCCCAACAGAGAGTGGAGCTAGTGAAGAGACCTTCATTAATTGATAGTCAGTGCTGGGAATGAGACCCCCCAACACACACAGGAAGGGCATGGCCAAATGGGCGACATGTTGGAATCGGGCAGGAGGAGCTTAAACTGGGAGTGACAGTGACTTCAGTTGGTTCCTCCCTCCCCAGAGAAGATTTGTGGGATTTGCATGGACTGGGCCATGCCCTTGGCCAGGACCCAATGAGCCATCCCAAGTCGATTCCCTGTGCCTAGCATGCACTAACCTGGTGAAGGTCCCTGAATTTTGGTTGGCCTGGTGGGGAGGGGCAGGCATACACAGCCGCTGCTTATACCTCAGTGACAAGAGCAGGCAGGACAGGGCAGAGATCCCTTGCTAGCGTGCTTTGAGGAACCATGGCCAACAGGGAAGGGGGCTGGGACCTGCACTGTAACCTGTGTGGAGGAAGCCAGGACCATGACAGGAGAGAGAGGCAAGAGGAGACCCCCAGCCCAGAACCCTGAGAGCACTGATCCAGGAGAGGGAAAAACAAGGGAGACTGAGGGCAGCAAACACACAACATCAGACATGGCTACAATGGACATTAAGAGATATCTTCGGGATCTTGTATACAAGCTCAAATCTGAAATATTAAATCAGGTAAAGCAGGATGTGAGTAGAGTAATAAAAGAAATGCTCTCAGGAAGCATCTCTCAGGATGATACAGACAGTAGAAGGGAGGAACACAAAAAAAGGAGAGAAATATTTGATAAAGAATATAAAGAAAATATAGAATACATGAAGCAGATTTAAAGAGACTACCAGGAAATTAAAAACTCAATTGAAAGCTGGCAAAACTCCTTAAAAGAAACTAAGGATAGACTATCAAAACTTGAAGACAAATTTGCAATGTGTGATCATGAAAGGAAAGATCTCTTAAAAATAACAAGGAAACAGGCAGTAACAATACAAAGGCTAGATGATGAAATGAGAATCTACAATTTAAGAATAAGAAATGTGAATGAAGAAGCAGGACTACATACAGGTGAATTACAAAGGCTATTCACAGAAATAATTAAGGATAACTTGCCAAGCATGGGAAAAGAGAACGACATTTGGTTGTGTGAGGCATACAGAACTCCAGCCACCTACAACCAAAACAGAGCTATACCCAGACATAAAATAATCAAGATACCAGAAATTCAATATAAAAACAGCATATTAAAAGCCCTCAGAGAAAATAAACATTACCTATAAAGGTAAGCCCACCAGGATCATGGCCAGTTTCTCAACACAGACCATCAGATCAAGAAGAGCTTGGAGTGAAATATTCCAAGCCCTGAAAGCAAATAACCTCCAGCCCAGATTGATGTACCCTGCAAAACTGACACCAGAAATTAATGGAGAAACAAGATGCTTCCATGACAAAGAGGAACTGGAGGAGTTTGTGACCACCAATCCAACCCTACAGAGAATACTGAAGGACATTTTAGAGAGAGAGAAAAAAAATACCAGGATTTTAGGAACAGTGGCAGAAAGGCCTCAATGAACAGGGCAGGCAGTAGAATGAAGGAGAAAAGTAGACAAACAAAGGCAGGAAAATAGCATAGTAGAAATGAGGCAGAGAAGGACGGCTAGAAGCTCTAACATAGATGGTCCTGATACACTATATTGTTAATAGAGCACCGGGATTTAAAACCCACATTACTCACACTACTCTGCTTAGATGTATTATATTCTGTTCCAGTCATTCAACCTGTACTAGATTTGAAGGCACAGACAGTAATCCCGAAAATTACAGGATATAGTATGGTAATCATCCTTAATTTCCTACTAACTTAATCTAAAGCTCTGTAAAACCTACACTGTTTTACCATGACTAATCGTAATCTAAACTGGTCTGTTAGATTGCTGTTTTGTATTGATAGATTTTATTCAAAGCTGTTATGATTCATGGTATCAAGTCTGAGAGTATAGGCAACTGCACTTAAGATGACAAGATTCACTAGAATATCCACTCTAGTTTGATTATTACCTGCCTTTGAAGTTTTATACTGTCTACAATGTTTTATGTTTACTAATATTGTTATGTACTGCTATATTCAATTATACTCCTATATTCAATTATGCCTGATGACATAGACAATTCTATTGAACATAATAAGAAACAACACAGTAATCATTGTAGATCACCTTGTACTGTGGTTTTATAAGACTTTTTGGTTTCATGTTTTTATAGGAATTTGTTTTGTTTTTTTCTTGCTAAGTTTTGTTTTTCCCTCTAATACAGAAAGGATAGAAATACATGTAGAGATTCATGCATGCATAGCTGTTTACACTCTCACTGTTTGACTATCTACTTTGTATGCTTTAATTCTATAACTTGAACAACTATTTCTAAGAGGATAATATGTAATTTATTAACTAGTGATTTCTTATTGTTTATCTTTTTTTTTGAAATTCTGTATTATCTCTACCCTTTACATGCTTTTGTTTCTCTTTTTAAAAAACAAAGAAAAAAAGAGAGGAAGTAGGCAGTGCTATAAAAGATATAACTGCATGAATATTTAAGTGTGTAGGATTGATAACCATACTTCTAAGTTTTTTTTTTTTTTTGGATTGTTGAACAGATCTGTTTACAGTCTCACTGTTTGAATATCTACTTTTATGTTCTAATTTTGTAACTTGAACAACTATTTCTAAAAGGACAATATATAATTTATCAACCAGTGATCTCTTAATGTTTATCCTTTTTTTGAAATGCTGTAATATTTCTACCTTTTTCTGTTTTTTTCTCTTTAAATAAAAAAATTTAAAAAAAATAAATAAAAAATAAAATCAACATGGTACTGGAATAAAAGCAGACCTGAAGATCAATGGACTAGATTAGAAGATACAACTACAACTGCAAACACACTCTGCCATCTCATCTTTGATTAAGGGGTGAAACACAGTCACTGGAAGAAAGATATTCTCTTCAATAAATGGTTCTGGAAAAATTGGCCCTCCATATGCTGAAAACTAAAACTAGACCCATGCCTATCACTACACACTAATCTAAAGTCTAAATGGATCAAAGATCTAAATATTAAAGCAGAAACACTAAATCTGTTGGAAGACAAAGTAGACAGAAATCTTGAAGACATAGGGGCTGGTAGAGAACTTTATGAACAAGAATCAAACCACACGGGAAATATTTCACAGAATCAATAACTGGGATCACGTCCTATTAAAGAGTTTTTACATGTCAAAAGAAATTTCCAGCATAGTCAAAAGAAAACCCACAAACTGGGAAAAAAATCTTAGTGAACAGTCCCTCAGAAAAAGGACTTTTGTCCAAAACATATAAAGAATTTTTTAAAAATCAGACTCCTGAAATTCAAAGATCCAATCCAAAAATGGGCATCCAAGGTGAATACACAGTTCTTAGATGAGGAAATACAAATGGCAAATAAATACATGAAAAAATGTTCAGCATCATTGGTTATTAGAGAAATGCCTTCAAATAGCACTGAGATTCCATCTCACTGCAGAAAGAATAGCCAGGATAAAGAATACTACCAACAACAAATGCTGGAGAGGCTGTGAGGGGAAAAGGAACTTATGCACTGCTGGTGGGAGTGTAGACTAGACTAGTGTGACCACTATAACCTAAATGCCCATCAACTGAGGAATAGATAAAAAATATGTGGTATTTTTATACAATGGAGTACTACTCTGCTATAAAAAATGCTAATATTGAGATATTTATAAGTAAATGGATGTGACTCGAGACCATACTCATAAGTGAAATGAATCAAACTCATGTATGTAAATACCATATAGTCTCCCTAGTATAAAAATGGAAACAGTACATAAGATATAAAATACTCAGTAAATACAGTGAAAGTATAAGAATCTACTCAAGGAGAAATAATAATATCTCAAGGAAAGTGAGGGAAAAAAAAGGAAGGGAAAAGAAAAAATATCTAAAATTATATAAACACACTTAGGATAGCTAAGATGATAGTGTTACAAATTCTGTAAGTTCTCAGAACAAAAAGTTAACATTCATAGGATTGGAACAATTGTGCATATTATTGTATGGTGATCTGAGGAACTCTTGAAGATCATCATGTAAAATAACAACCATAGTTATGCTCCTACCACCTTGTTTGGAAGGCCCATATTGTCAGTGTTTTGGGCTCTTTGCTATTGTTATTTATTTGTCTTTTTTGTTTCGTGTTTCTCTAGGAATTTGTTTTGTTTTGTTTTTCCCACTAATACAGAATGCATAGGTATACATGTAGAGATTCATACATGCATAGAACTTATCCTAAACAGTTTATGAGAATCAGTGGTATAATGCATGAAATCAACAGCTACTTTGAAGCAAAAGAGACACTATAATATCCAATGCTGATTCCACAGCATCATGCTGTGAAATCTAACAGTACTATTATTCTTTGTTCAGAATGATTTTAGTCTGTTTTGTATTGTTTAATTTCAACATACATGAAGGTACGGACAACTATTTTGAAGAGAATGAGAAATTATGGCAGCCATTGTTGATTTCCCTATTGTCTGGTTTTGAAGGCCTATAATGCCTTCATCATTCTGTTCTGATCAGTTTAATACTATTTTGTTGTATATGAATTTGTTGTGTGTGAAGACATGAACAATTATTTAAAAGAAAACAAGAGACAATATGACAGCCAGCGATGATCTCCTGTTGTCTTGCTTTGAAACCTGTGTTACTTACATTGTTTTCTTCTGATCTGCTTTGTTCTGTTTTGTTATGTTTAGTCTTACTCTCTTTAAAATAAAATTTAAAATATTTTTTAAAAGAAATTTAAAGGGAAGCAATGCTCCCAAATTCATTCCTGGAAGCAAGTATTACTCTGATACCAAAACCAGAGGACTCAAGAAAGAGAACAAGAGGCCAATCTGCCTAATAAGATGCAAAAATGCCTAATAAGATACTGGCAAACAGAATTCAGCAAGTCAACAAGATTATACCTTATGATCAAGTGGGATTCATCTGAAGGGATATAGGGATAGTTCAACATTTATGAATCAATAAATGTAACATACCATATCAACAGAGCCAAGGACAAAAAGCATACTATTATCTCAATAGACACAGACAGAGTGTTTGACAAAGTTCAGCACCCATTCATGATAAAAACCCTACAGAAAACTGGAATAGATGTCCTGTATCTCAATCTCATAAAATTCATCTATGACCAACAATACTTCACAGCATACTAAATGGACAAAAACTGAAAACAGCTGAATATTTAGCTCCATGGCTCAAGTGCTTGCCTGTTAAGAGCAAGGTTGTGAGTTTGATTCCCCAAAAGAAAGAAAAAAAAAAAAAAAACCTGAAAGCTTTCACTCTAAAATCTGGAACAAAACAAGGATGTCCACTATCTGCACTCTTATTCCACATAGCTCTGGAAACATTAGCTAAAGCAATTAAACAATAGAAAGAAATAAAATGAATAATGATAGGAAAGAAAGAAGTTAAATTATCATTATTAGCAAATGACATGATACTCTACATCGAAAACTCCACTAAAATACTGCTAATAAGCAAATTCAGTTGCGTGACAAAATCAACATTCAAAATCAATAGCCTTTCTATACATGAATTTTTTAAAAAAGCTCACTGAGAAAGAAAATAGGGAAATAATAATTTTCACAATAGCATCCAAAAAAAGAAAAGAAAAAGTAAAGGAATAACTAGGAATCAGTCTAACAGAGGATGGGAAAGACCTCTCAGTTGAAAGCTACAACACTGGAGAAGCAGCTAAAGAGAGTATCAGAAAATGGAAAGATATTCCTTGCTTTTGGGTAGGAAAAACCATATAGTTAAAATGTCTATACTTCCAAAACTTTTATATAGATTTAATGCAATTCTGATCAAAATTTCAACAGTGTATCTCATAGAATTAAATAAAACAATCCTAGAATTCATTTGGAACCAGAAGAGACCTAGAATAGCAAAGGCAATTTTGGGCAATAAAGGAAAGATGGCAGGGGAGGGGGATTACACTCCCTAACTTGAAATTATACTTTAAAGATATGGGATAAAAACACTGAGGTACTGGCAAAGAAACAGATCTGAGAATCAAGAAATGGATTAGAAAATGCATAAACAACTCCAGACATACTAAACTACCTTATATTTGACAGAGCTGCCAAACACATTCGTTGGAAGAAAGATAGCCTCTTTAATAAATGGTGCTAGAAAAACTGGCTCTACACATGCTGATGATTTAAACTGGACCCATATCTTTCCCCATACACTAAACTAAATTTAAAATGCATCAAAGACCTAAATATTAAAACAGAAATATTAAATCTGCTGGAAGATAGAAGGTAAAGCTCTTGAAGACATTGGTGTAGGCAAGGACTTAAATAAATTAAACTCTGATCACACAGGAACTATCACAAAGAATAAGCAACTGGAATCTCATCTTACTAAATAGCTTTGAACAGCAAGAGAAACCATCAACATAGTGAAGAGACAACCCAAAGGTGGGAAAAAATGTTTTCCAGCTGTTCTTCAGAAAAAGGATTACCATGAAGAAAACATAAAGAAGTTTAAAAAAGTCAGACCTTGCAAATTTAAAAACCCAAAAGAAAAATGGCATCTGAGATAAATACATACTTCTCAAGTGAAGAAATACAAACACCAAATAAATATATGAAAAATGCTTAACATTATTGGTCATTTGAGAGACACAAATTAAAACAACAGTGAGATTTCACCTCACTCAAGAAAGATTAGCTATATCAAGAAATTAACCAATAAGAAATGCTGGAGGAGCTGTGTGTTGGAAATGCACACTGGTGCACCCACTGTGGAAATCAGTGTGGAGATTTCTCAAAAACTAGGATTGCAGCTCCCATTTGACCCAGCTATTCTACTTTTGGGTTTTTTCCTAGAATTAAAAACATCATACCACATCAATATATATGCATCCATGTTTATAAAAGCACAATTTGTTATAGATAAATCTTGGAAACAACCCAAATGTCCACCAACCAAGGAATGGATTAAAAAGATGTGGTATTTTTATACAATGGAATACTACTCAGCTATTAAAAAGAGAAGTTATAAAAAGTGTTTATATGGTGGCACATGCCTTTAATCCCAGCACTCAGGAGGCTGAGGCAGGAGGATCACTATAAATTTGAGACTAGCCTGGGCTACAAAGTGAGTTCAATGCCAGCTTGAACTGCATAGCAAGACCCTGTCTCAAAACAAAACAAAACAAAAAAAATGATTATAAAAAATCGTTAAGGGATAAGAAATTTTCCCAAGCTACAGCTCTTCATTTGTGGAGGGGGATCAGTTTAGTACCAAGGCAGAAGACTTACATTATGCTGATTATGTTTGTAAAAACAGTTGTGAACTTTTAGAGTACTAGCTAACCATACAGAAAAACTTACAATTCTTACACTGATTTTGTAAAAAGTACTTTACTTTATATTGCTACTTCTAACAACTATTTTCAATACCATTATACAGAAGAGGTCACTGAGCCCAAGACAGAAAAAATGACTCATCCAAGATTTCTTTGTCACAAAGAAGCAAGAAATACAACTCAGTCTCACTCTGTCATCTTTAGGAGCACACAGAATCTCCAAGCATGAGAGGGGGAACCATAGGGATATTTTGTACTAGAAAGCAGGGGAAAAGGAACACTGCTTCACTGTTGGTGGGAGTGTAGACTGGCACAGCCACTGTAGAAATCAGTGTAGAGATTCTCAAAAACTACGACTAGAGGTTCCATTTGACATAGCCATTCCCCTTCTAGGTGTCTTCCCAAAAAAACTCAAAGCATCATATCATAGTGACATATGATTAGAAGAAGGATACATTCAAGACACTTCTAGGAAAATGGACACACCTTGAGTCCATACCCTTAAGTGAAATAAATTAAACACACATGTGTGACTATTGCATTATTTCTCTGGTGTGAGAAACTTCAAGTGTAAATAAGGACCAAACTTTATTTTGAAACAGAAGAAAAATATCCAGTGTACAGAGGAACAAGAAAGAGGGGGAAAGGAAAGAAGGTGAAAGCAAAGCAAATGAAGTGAAGGAAAACATAGAAACAAAGCTTTGCAAAGGGTGGGTACGAAGGGTTAAAGGGAGGGCAGGAGGGTGGGGAAAGAACACAAGCTGTATCACATACAGGTAGAAATTCCCTATATCGAATGCAATTATTATGTATATCTAAAATGTACCAACAAAATCTAACTAAAAAAAGGACAAAGAGATACCGATACAATCATAGGAGGGCATATAGATTCTTCACCTAAAAATGAGCCAACTAGACCAAAAAATCAAAGAAAATCAAGAAACATCAGCATTAAAAACATAGGCAAAGGCAAGGACTTTCTGAACAGAACACAACTTCAGAAATAATGTTGTAACACCAAGAATCAGCAAATAGGATAACATAAAAAATCTACTAAAACAACCAACAGAGTGAAGACACAACCTACAGAATGGGAAAAATACTTTCCAACTCCCCTTCTGATTGAGGCCTAACACCTAGCATATACGAGGAGCTCAAAAAATTAGACCACTCAAAACAAAACGCCTAATAAAAAAAACAATAGTTGAAATGAATGGACACTTTTCAAAGAAGTATGAATGACCAGTAAGTACACACAAACATGGCTATTAGAGAAATGAAATCAAAACAACACTGAGATTTCATCTTACTCCAGTAAAAGTAGCTAACATCAAGGGCTCAAAAAACAAATGCTGGTAAGGATGTCAGGGAAAAGGAAACTTCTAGACTGTTGGTGGGAGTGTAAACCAGTTCAGGAAGTCCCTGACTTACAAACACTGGACTTGTGAACTTTCCCAGATATGAAAAGACCTCACAGGGCTGGGGATTTAGCTCAGCAGCATAAGCGCTTGCCTTGCAAGCGCATGGTGGTGAGTTCGATCCCCGGTACCGATAAAAAAAAATTTTTTTTTAATAAAAAAAAAAGAAAAGAAAGCAAGAAAAGACCTCACAATAAGAACATTCATACCTTCATAGGTTAGGACAAACTGAGGAAGTAGTTCACTTCTCTGCTAGACATTGTCACAGCTGTGTGCTTACTGCAGAGTGCAATAGTGCAATACTATACAGTAGTACAATACAGTTGAGGACTTACTATATTTGTGTGTGTTTAATTTTCTTTATAAGTTTTACTTGTATATTTGGGGGGTTTTCTGAAGGTAGTATAATATAACAGAATGAGACAGAACAAAGCCAATCAAGACAATGCAGTGAAATTGGTACAGAACTTCACAGCAGGTTACCAGGATAATAGTAATAGGTACCATAGTATATCTCGTTTTCTTCACAATAGTTGTCCTTTCAATCAGGAATAACAAAATCAAACCAAATACAGAACATCATAAAACCTATCAAAACAGAGTATTGAATAGAGCAATACAATTAATCAGAACAAAGAAAAACAGTGATAACAATATTTGCCTCCAAAGAGATGGTAGAAGGAAATCCCCCATATTTTTTATACTGCATACAGTTATCCTTCCAAGATCTGTTGGCTCCCATTTGCTAATGGGGGGGGGGTGTTTGATTCTCAGCCCATGTGCCAGTAGGTTCATAGCTGCCTCCCAGGGAAGTGAGAGGTTTGCTTTGTTGCCCAGTGCCCTAAGTTCCAACATGGCGCAGATCTTGGGAGAAGCTGGCTGCCTTGTTCTCTCTCTGGGTCGTCCCTATATTGTATATTTGTGTCAAAAGTGTATAAATCTCATTTTGTCAGACTTACAAACAAATAGTTTGTGTATATTATCCCTCAATGGAATGTATTTGTAAGTCAGGGACTGTATAGCTACTATAGAAACCAGCTATTCCCCTTCTATGAATTTTCCCAAAAGAGTTAAAGACATCATAATATAGTTATGCCCATGTTTATAGAAACCCAATTCATAATAGATAAACCATGGAAGAGGTCTATATATCCTGAATAAATGACTGAATAAACAAAATGTGGCCTTTTTGGGCCATGGAATACTACTCTACCATAAAGAAAAATTTGTAGGAAAACGGATGCACTTTGAGACTATAATGTTAAGTGGAATAAATCAGACACACAAGCTTACATACCACATGCTTTCTCTTATATGAAATGCAAAAGAGAAGGGGACTAAGAAATGGAGGGGGAGGGATGAAAAATTAAGATATATTACACACATGTACAGTACCAGCTCCCCCTGACAAATGTAAACATACTAACAAAAAATAATAAAAGCTAAAGATAAAAATTCCATTTAATTTAGTCATATATATATATATATATAAGTGATAAAGTCATCATGAATATCTATATTTTATACCAGTGTAATTCACAATAACTAAATTATGAAAGTGGCTTATATGCCCATTAACAGGTGAACAAATAAGGAAAACATGGTTCAGTATACACAATAGAATTCCAATGAGTTGTAAAGAAGGATATATTTGAGCTATTTGTGGGAAAATGAATGGATCTTAAGATTATAACACTAAGTGAAATAAAAAAGACATAGAACATTAAATATTGCATTGTTTCTCTTACATAAGAAGCCTAAAGTTTAAATAATTTAAACAAAATAAGGGAGAGATACTAAGAAATGGGGGGTAAACTATGTGGAGATGAGAAAGGGGTCAGGCAATGGAGAATAAGAGAGAATGGAATGAAAGAGGGGGAAAATCATCAAAATGTGATATGTGTGTACACCAATACCCCAATAAACAGAATTACTATGTAACACAAACGTATTATTAAAGATATATTTCAGAAAGATTAGCAGTAACATATGAAACCCAATTACTTGTGGAAATCATTATCACCCTCATAACACCTGGCTTTCAGTCAGAACCAAGTTTGGGATTCAATTGCTATAAACTGTATTCTAGTACCATCCCTTCAGCCTTTCAGGCCAGTTTCCAATTTTTCTTTATATGCATTTTAACCTTCCTACTTTGCACACTTCTATTTCAGCTGCCTTAACCTGAAGAGGTAGAAATTCCATTTGTCCCTGGGTATCTGCCAGAAACAGTTAAAGTCATCAGATTGTAGTGATACAAGCATACTTATGTTTTATAGCAACACAAATCACCATAGCTTTCTACCACTTTGGAAATAGAATAGACATTAACAGTGGATGTCATTACCATCTTGTTTAAATAGGAAAACAGACAGAGTTTCTAATGTTCCTGATGTTATATTTCCTGCTTTTTGATCCTAAGAAGTGTCAGGGAAATTAGTCCTCTGAGTACTTAGTCACTAGTCTAGAAATCCATATATAAACTACTTTGCATAACACCAATCATTTGAATCATTTTTCCTCATGTATATTTATTAAATGCCAGCTCTAAACTTGCACAAAATGGGCAAGGTGAAGCAAGATTTATCACTTACTCTCATGATCAGTGACCTACATATCTTTGAGACTATGCAGGTCTCACCTAAAACATCATGATGTTGATGATGATGATGGTGATGATGACAGTGGTGGTCATAATGATGATTAACTGTTATAGACATATCAAGAATTATGAGAAATGCTAATTTAATAGAAAAAGTACTCATGACAGGCAGGCAAGGCCATCATCTTAGTCACACTTGCTGGTCCCTCACAGAGGTGGCAGGGAGAGGGGCGTTCTGCCAGGAAAAGCCCACAAGAGAGCTGGAGACACTCTGAGCTCCATTTGCAGGTGATTTGTCTCTTCTGCCAGTGGCTGTGACATTTATAGGCAAGGAGAGTTCAATTGTCATCAAGGAAATTCCAGTCAGGATATTCACTGAAATTGTGTCACTCGGGAGGAAAAATTAATACCAACCATCTCCTAGATGTTACTGATTTGGAAAAGCCTCCTATCTTCTCCTCTCTTACACTGAGGATCTGTGTTACTATGTGTACAAAAGCAGGAAGAAAAAAAAGAAGGAAAACACAATCCACCAGGGAGCACCCAATGCTTTAGACCCAGGACCTGGTTAATCACTTACTCCCTGACACTTTCTCCTGTCAAAAAGAACAGGAAAGAAATGCTTCAGCACAGAAGTTTGAATGAATGTAATAATTTCCTTTTTTATGTTAAGGAATTTTCCTCTATCTCATTCTCCAAATGCAAATTGAGTTCTTCCTCTGCTCTGTTTTCTCTTCATAAGTACTCATTCATGGCTCACAAAAGATGCTGCCTTGCAGATTGGAAATGTCACCCTCTGTGACTCTGACCTGTGCTCAGTAGAAAGCGATTAGAATCATTAGTAACAGTAGGACAGCAATGAAAGTTGCTTAGAATGACAAACTGCTAAGTATCCCAGTAAGCAGATCTGATCTAGGAGAAAGGAACTGTTATATGTTACTGCATATTCTGTTCTCATAAGGAAGTGCTTACTTTGCAGATCAGAGCCAAAAAAATTTGTCTCCCCAAAAATTACTCAATCTTTTCATTGCTTTGGGGTAAAAGGTATTTGTTGTTTTGGTAGCAGAGCTATTGTCTGTGTACTAGCTCTGTGAAAACCCAAATACATAAATACTTAATACTTTTCTTTCTGCATAGCAGAAACATAATCTGGAATAGATGGACATTCTAATCAATTCTCATAGCTCTGAACTAGTAAAGGGAAAATTAGTAAAATTATTATACATTTGTTCTGTTCTTGTTGAACTGAATAAATCCTATAAAACAAGATAAAAATATTTTTACATAAATGATCAAAGAAAAAAATTATTGCTGACATTACTAGCACTGATTTTAGCAAAGTCTGCAAAAAAAATCTGAGGCTACTGTGTCCTGTGGCTGATAACGTGACACTACCTTATGTTAAGCAACCAAACAGTTGATGACCAATGAAGTTGCAAAGAACAGAATATCACCAGAAGATATTTCATCCAAAACATTAGTTCAGCAAGATAGTGAGGAAACTATCAAATCCATCCTCATTGCTTTGCAAAAGGGAAAATTACTGGTTCTAGTTGTCTGAAACCCTGACATAAGAACAACAAATTAGTAACAGACATTTAAGTAGAATTCAGGCAAAACAACCTTCAATCCAGAACCTTCTTACTATGTGCCCCTCACCATCAAGAATCAGGCAAAAGCAAATGGCAAGGAGCACTTGATGGTCCAGGGACTGCAATGCACAATCCAGTCCCTGTGATGAGCAGCCAATTTTGGTCTTCACTCAAAGGAGAAATGACCCAAATATTTAAAGGTAGGATCTGCTTTCACATTTAAAGAAATGTTCAGGCCAAGGATGTGGTTCCATGATAAAGCACTTGCCTAGTTTGTACAAGGCTTTGGGTTTAGTTCCCAGCATGCCAAAAATAAAAATAAAATGAAATAAAGAAATGCTTACAGGTGGTACTTTCTTTTTTGTATATCTTTAGAGATTGTTTACATTTCTGGGTGATTTATTTCAATATGTTTATTTAATATAATTCTTGAGTTTATTAATTCCATCATTTTCCTATTTACGACTTTATTTCTATTAACTCATTTTATTTTGGTGATTTTAGTGCTTTGTTCTTTTTCCACTTTCATAGAAAGTATATGAATTTCTTTTTGCTCTCCTTTTTTATAACTATGAATACTAAAAATCATACTTTTTATTTGATGAGTTTAAAGCTTAGTTTTAACCTGGATATTACTTTATTTTTATAGTCTTAGTAGCATTTAGCTTGTTTTATTGCTTTGAATTTAACAGTTGCTTAATAAATATCGGATGAATTACATTTATGTATCAAAAAACAGTGGTTTTTGTAGCTTTCTAAATATGTTCCCTATATTAATCAGTGTTCTCCAGAGAAACATAATCAATAGGATATATAGATATAGACAGAGACAGAGATATAGATGCCACCAAAGATAGAATTACTGTAAGGAACTAAATCATAGCATTACAAAGGGTCGGGGGTGAGGGTCTCAAGATCTTCAGGTAGAAAGCTAAAGATGCAGGGAAGCCAAAGGTACATTTCCAGCCTCAGTCCAAAGGCCTAAGAAGTAAGAGAGCCAATGGTATAAATTCCAGTCCAAATCTGAGACCAAAGACAGATGATGTCATATGCCCCAGCTCAAAAATAGTCAGGCAAGGAGAGCTGGCTCTGTTCAATATTTTACTTTTTGTTTCTATTGAAGTCTTCAATAGATTGGATAAGTCACACACACACTGGAACAGACCATATTTTTTATTCAGTTAACTAATATAAAATTAAGCTGATACAGAAATACCACGTAGATACATTCAGAATACTATTTAACCAAATTCCTGGGCACTCTGTGGCCTCATCAGGTTGACCTATAAATTAATAACCACATTCTCTAAGGATACAGATGAAGACCTAGGCGAATGCCTTGGTTGCTTTTCTCTCATTGTTGAAACAAAATACCTGATACCCAAAGTGAAGCAAAGAAAGGTTTATTTAGCTTGGAATTTTTTGGAGGTTTCAGTCCATACTCAGTTGGCTCCAAGGCAGGGTAGCATGGCTGAGGGGCAACCATTCATGGCAACCACAAACAGGAAGAGCAAACAGGACAAAAGAGGAAAAGCATGCCTCCTTCCTGCCCTTACAATGTATGTCAGCTCTCCACCCCTGGGCGAGTGTAGCACTCATGCCACCAATCCCCAGAGCTAGACAACAAAACAATCACAAACACTAGATTCAGCCATGTCCATGACTGCATGAGGTTTGGGGAACCATCTGAACACAAACCACAACAGTGAGAAATGTGTCTATTATGACAAAAAATGCTGTGTCTCTTCCCTAATAGCCCTGTTTCCTTACTGTTTTATTGCCAAATACACAAGAGAAGGGAAACAAATGCAGGACTACCATTGACTTAGAATGCAAAAGGCTTGGAAACTGGTTTATTCTCATGTGTATAGCACTTATGGTAAGCAGAAGGAGCAAACCTAAGGTACAGAATAACGGAAGGAAGTAACTCAAAATCAAAATTCTGCTGCAGCCACTCACAAATATGCCCAGAGATGAGCCATGCTCAACAAGAAACCACTGTAGTGAAGTGTGAGAAACGTCCCGTAGGAAAGAGCTTCAGAAAAACAGAGAAATAGACTTGAGTCCCATGCAGCTCTCCACTGGAAAGGATGTTATTGTTGCTGTTTTCTGCCTTAAAACTAGAAAACATTTAATTAAAAATTACAAAACACTACCATCAAAACAGTTCTAAGAAAAGATCATGGCCATTTTATTTCTAGAAGGAGAAAATTTACAGAAAAGAGCTCTAAGTTCTGTGTTCTTACATTACACAGTGAGAGAACAACACAAAGAAAATGAATTTCTTTGGGCTTCAGCTCCAGATACTTGAAGAACTGGACTTTGAGCAGTAACATAAGCAACAAGAGATTTCTGCAAGGAGTACAATTAGTCATTCTTCCCTTAACTAACAAATTTAGTATGAATCAGCAGCTCACAATTTTGGGGAAAAAACCTTAGAGGTAAAAAAGAAGATGTACAGTGAGGAGAAAAAAACGAGTCACCATCTCTAGTTTCAAAGCCTACTAGAAAGAAAGATGAGTGATTAATTCTGGCACGTACTCTTTACCACATTTGGGTATAATTTTTTTATCTGTGGTCTATCTTAAATACATTAAGAACAATAAACTGTAAGTACAGTATTTAGAACAATACCCGGCACACACAGTTTTCCTTTCGTATCTGCAGGTGATTAGATTCAGGACCCCAATGGACACCAAAATCTTTAAATGTTCATGTCCTTTATATAAAATGGTGTAGTGTTTTTATATACCCTTGTATATGTTTCTATGTACTTTAAGTCATTCTAGATTACTTATATTACCTACTACAACATACACAGTTATTTTTATTAAGAATAATGACAAATACAAATCTGTGTATGTTCAAGACAGTCACAAATTTTCCCAAAAATTTCCCATCTGTACTTGAATGAATCAATGAAAGGCTGATGGTCATAGCAACTTAGAAATTATTAAATGCATAAAATACACTATAAGTATTTTTAAAGTGTTTTGCTCTCATTTAATACTTTGATTCAATGTCTACTGTCACTCATAGTGTTCTGGGTCAAGTTAAGGTGAGAGATCCAACCTATGTTCACAGTCATTCTCCTGGTGAACCTGTACGTTAGTTTGAATAAGCACTACATTTAGGAGAAGAAGATCGCAGATATGCTCCTGGGATTCCCCAGTCCTAATTTATGGAAAACTAAAATAATAACTTATGATGTAAGGAGACAAATATCTAAAGGAGGATAGAGAGTTACTGCCGAGAAGAAAATAACGGATTGAGTGTAACCATATTTTTCCTCACCTCCTCATGCAGTTCTATAGCATATGGCTGAGTGATTTCCTTCACCATGATTTAAATTCCACTCTTCATCTGTGTAGGATCATTCTACTTTTAACAAAACTATTCCCTATCTACTGCAATACCGCTGCCCCCCAAACTGAAATTGTCTGTAGTTTTGCTTTAAGTAAAACAGTGGTAATGCAAAACTCACATATCTAATGTGCAGTTTTCTCCATTCCTCCTCAAAATTACATGGCAAAAATGGTAAAGAGTAGAAAAAATAATGAATAAAAAGTATATCCCTTTGTTCAATCAATAAATATGTAATTATCATTGGATAAACAAACACACATCAATGTGTCTTTCTAGAGTTTATGGTACTAGTTGGGTAGGGTGACAAATAATTCTATAAGAATTTCCACGAAAGAAAAGCATAGTATGAAATAAATACAAAAATAAAAGTTTAAAATATAATAGATAAACAACTCTGTAACCTGTGAATAAACCAAAGCATTTAAAGCCAAAGGCCAAGAAAACCCCTTCATGTCTCAGTTTAATATCAAACCTGCAAAAGTATTTCACAATGCTTTTAATAAGCTCTGGAATGTACTCATTTTAAATCATAAACACTGAAGAAGAATCACTGAATGAAAACTATATTAATTTTATAAAGGTTCATAACAGCAAAAGGGGAAGATTGATTACTGTTATCATTGCATTTTGTAACTTCCTCTGGAAGATTTTGGTAAAAAGCCCTTCATCCATTTACTAATGTTGATACTGGTAATACTGGGCCTCATTTACATAATATCTTGGACTTATGTCACCGTGATGATTAAATAAAGAACATCATTCCACAATTTCCCTGATCTCAATGGAGAACTCTTCTGTACTAGTCAGTAAATATTTAGTTAGATTTACAAGCAAATTTTCAAAATATTTTGAAAGCTCAAACTTTCCTAAAACTAAGGAAGAGAATAAAGAGATACCAGAAATCAGTCTACAAAGAGTACTATTATGATCCTACCATGAGAAGGGGTAAGTATCATCATTTTTAGTTTGGAAAGCATGGAGTCCCCACCAATGAAGAGGAAGCCACTGGAAATAAACACTCAGGCAGCAAACAGATAGAAGAAACAATAGATTACAACTCGGGCTGTACCTCCTCAGTGTCCCCTGTATCACACACATACAGTCGTCATTCTACAATACTGAAAACAAGATACCACACTTATACTGTAAAATAAGTGAAGAATATGACACTATCCTTACTGTCAAAGAAATTATAATTTTTTAGGACGGTCTCACAAATGACTAACTAGAAAAATATGGATTTAAAAAATGTCTAAAGAAGCCCTGCATAAAGACAGCTGATTCAAGTGAAGAACCAAGAAAGATGAGGAATTGAGGCCCTGAATGGTGAGAATGGAGAAAAAAGAATTCTGAGTTGAGGACTGAATCTGATCAAAGGCCTAGGAAGTGAAAGCACAAAACATATGGAAAGCATCTCTGTGATGAGGACATAGAGCTGGGAGGATTTGGGTGGGAAACAAAATTAGAAGAGTCACTTATTTTCTCAAGAGTATGGTGTTTCTTCTGTTGGAAGTGAGCAGCTAGTGAAGGTTTTGGGATTGGGGTGTATACGAAAGGTGTGCATCTTAGGAAGGAAATTCTGTGCATTGGGAGCAGGATGAATAGGAAAGGCACAAGAGAGAAAGAAAAGTATTAGAACATATACTCATTTCTATTGCTGTAAAGTAAATGACCACAAATCTAATGGATTAAAGCGACACAGGTTTATTATCTCACTCCTTGAGTAAGGCTTAGATGCATTCTTTGCTTGGGGTCTCACAATCCTGTAATCAAGGTGTCAGCCAGTGAATGCTCTTATTTGAAACTCAGTTGGTGAATAATCTAGTTCCATACTCACTCAAGTTGTTGGCTGAATTCAGTTTTTGGCAATGCTGGAATGGAAAGACTTCCACTGTGTGAAGATTGCTGCCTGCAGCTATTCCCAGCTCCTGTGACACACCGGCTGTCTCCATTTGGCTACTTGTCTCCTCAGTCCAGCAGAGTCTTCCATGTCATGCAATCATAGACATGTAATCACACACATCCTATCACCCTTGCTGTGTTCTGCTGGTTTCCAGCAAATCACAAGTCCTGCCCACAAACATGATGAAGAGATTGCATCAGTTTTTGATACCAAGAAGCAGGGTCATGGGTCCATCCTAAGACTCTGTCCACCATATAATGTTACTGACAGATTGTGGCTAAAACATAACAGGGCTTGAAACTGGGCAGAAGCAATAAAAATTAAATGATGACTGATAGGTCATATACAAGTATAGACTCTATAGGTGGTATGGATGACAGCCAGGATACTTTGAAATTTCCAAACATGCACATGCTGAGGAAATACGAAGTAATGGTTTATTGAGCATAAGCGGTTCCAAGAAGCTTCCTGAAGAGGCAGTTTGCCTGAAACCCTCCTAAATTCTGATTTTGTCAAGACCAAGGAATCTGTATTTAAATAAACATCGCTTTTGACTCTGTACTAGGAAATGTTGGTGTGACAGAAAGATAGAAAAAGAAGTTCATTTAATATTTATCTCAGTAAATATTCATCAAATCTTTGACAAAATTCTGTAGAGTAATGCATAGAAAGACATTTGTCTTGAATGAACCCAAAGTCTATTGGGAAGATATATGGGCAGAAGATGAAAAGGAAGCATGTAGAATATGGTAGCCCAAGAGAGAAGAGTGAACTCAGCTTTAGAAGGAAGCACTGGAACGTCTGTCCATAGAAGATATTTCCTAAAAGTAAAAGGAATTGATATTTATTGGTTTAAAAGACCTGTTTCAGTTAACCCATATAGTAATTCCCATTAGGTAGGTACTATTATTTTTCCATTTTACATGTAAGTAAATGAAGGTGTAAAGAAGCTAAATTATCAGAGTTACTCAGCTAGTAAATGTGGGCATTTGGTACATATGAGTTCTTAGACATTTCACTATACCACCTAAGGAGATTCTGCAAGAATCAGTAGTAATTCCCAAGGTAAATTAGGGATGAGCAAGCCGAAAACAAGACACAAATGAGATATAAGGAAATGACTCTGCAAAACAAATTTTTAAAAAGAGTTTGATTCTATTCCAGAAGCATTTACATTTTTCCATAGGGGAAAACACACAGATTTTATAGAAGAAACAATTTTGCCAATTATACTTAGAAATTTAAAGAATGCTGAAGGATCACTAGAGAGAAAAATGTTGGTTCTTAATCTAAATTGCGAAAACCTTTGTTTTGATGAAAGGAACACTCTGTTTTTCTTTAGTGGAATTTTAACCATGAGGAAGTGAATAAAAACACCAAGTAGTTAGATTGTCCTTTAAAATGATTTTCGAGAATACATATGACCTTCTCTTGCTAAGGAATATCAGCCAGAAAAAAGTCTCTAGCAGGACATATTTATTTTGTCACTTCCAAAAGTACTCTTCAGCTACAAGCAGGATGGCCCAGAAAGGCTTCTCAATCCAAAAGTGAGATCTGTGATACCACAACCCAAAAGCAGATTCTGGTTAATACAGAACACCACAGAGAATACATCCATGTCTAAAGTCCAAAGCTCTTCATACCTCACGTCAAACTGTATTTCTGTGTATTGGAGAAACAGGTGATCTGCACTTGTCAACATCTAGAAAGATTTTAATATGTCATATTTTGGTGCACAGAACAATGCAAATGCTGAATGAATTATAAACTATAATCATTCCCAACCTGCTGGGCTGGGAACCCTCAGTCCCCAGCTTAGTGATCCAAGATCTTGCCATGATCTGGAAGCAGCTGCTGAAAGGCCAGATATAGCATCTAGATAAAAATAGCTACATTTTAGGAAAGTGTTTTTCAATATATCTGTGTGACAAGCTGGCTGGTCTCTTTGTTGTTTTTAACATTCAGCCCCCTTCAGACTGCCTGTGGACTCATGGTACACAATTAGTATGCAACTTACACAGCCTTCAACTCATCATACATGGAACATGACACCACAACTGGTCTACACCCTGGTCAGTGGGATGAGATTGCTGACCATTTGTGTGGATATCATGGCTGCATCAAGTTGCTTTAAAATGCCTACACACTAAGTTATTTTACTCACCTCACTAGAGGAAACAGTCCATCTTCAAATGTCACTCTACGAAGTACTGTACAGAAGAGAAGTCTCAATGACCTGAGTCATTCTTAGGATGAGAGACTAAAAAAAGAAAAAAAAAAGCCAATGAGGAAAGAGAGAGAGGCAGAGAGGGCGCAAAGGTCTTCTGTGAGAGAGGAAACCGTGGCTGAACCAACAGCTTCTGTCAGCACAGCCACACACAGGGCCAGCTCTGTGAAAGGAAGATCCCACTCTGGGCCTCCCGTAAGCAAACACCTGCTCCAGACTGGAGCAAACACACTTCAAGTGTCTGCAAACATAGAACCCCATGACTAAATCCTTAAGGAGCTCAAGTTGTGAGATGATTTTAGGCCCACTGCCTTTTTCTCCAAGCTGTACTGCATACCCCAGAAAGAGAGTTAGAAACCACTTAGTTACAGTGAGGAGCATGAAAGCACTCCAGAGAAAGCCCCACTGTTCCCCTACTCTAAATTCCTTCCCTGCTTAAGATAGTTTCTCCTATTTTACATCATTTCCGCAAATGATATGCATGTAATGACCAATTGGAATACTTTGTGTGGTAGTGTTCCTGTTTTTTTTATTTTTTTTGCACTAATCTACATTTAAATTAATATTTTCTAGTTGATGGCATTTTTAAAATGAAGGAAATTAGGTATGTATTTCCACTGTAAATAAAAAGCATGTGGCAATGTCCCTTAGGCACTCTTATTTATAGGTTTGTTTCCATCAGAAAAATAGATACGGACATTGTTCAGCATATTTATAGACTTTTATCTTTATATTTACTATTTTATTTTAAATGTTTAACTGACACAATTATAGATGTACTAAATAAATAACATACCCACTGCATAATTATTATCACACTAACACATCCATCACTACCTATCATTACCATTTTCTACCATTTTACTAAATTTCAAGTAAACAGTACTACTGACTCTAGTTAGCATATTGAACATGAGATCTGCGGAATTTATTCATTATGTAACTGGAAGTTTCTTCCTTTTCACTGAAATCTTTCAGTGCTTGTCGAAATCTTGCTATGCCAGATACATAAGAGCTTCCCCAAAACTAACACCTTTAAGTCTTAACATAGCACTCTGTGGTTGGTGCTCATTTCACAGATGAGGAACATGGGGCACAAAGGTGAAGAAATTTCCCCCCAGATCACACAACATGGATGTGGAGCCAGTCAGTATCCACAGCAACGTTGACTGCTGGATGCCATCACAGTCCATTGCTTACTGAGCTTTAAAAAAAAAAAAGAACACTCCAGTGATGCAGCCTCCTTTTCCAGGAGAGACGCTGATGAGGCATGGGTGTCTAGATTAAGACAGGTACCTAAGTGCACAGGCCTGGACTCATCGGGTCAAGTTCCCACCCTCATAGCTTAGGATTAATAGATACATTAAGGAAGGGTCCCGGACCAGTCTTACAGGACATGGTGGGTTCATGACTCTCAAATAGTCTACTGTTGTGGAGGGGCTAATTAACTCTCAAAGTGGATAGCTGGATTATCCTCATATAGATAAATGGGTTTTCAAGGAGTTGCCTAACCAAATGATAATTAGTTGCAACCTACTATTCCTGGGCGAGGGTTTCATTGCTGCAGACAGGGATCAGTGTGGCTGCAGATGCTGTGGGCTCTCAGCAGGTGGTTGGTCCTTATGCTCATACTCATAAACACTCATACAGGCTCAGCTTCCCTTACTGAAAGGCTGCAAGAATTTGATGGAATAATGCATGTCAGCGTGCCTTATAAGCCGTGAAGCACCATGTGAATGGTCGCTGGTACTGTTCTTAACAGTAGAGGCCTCTGTGATCCCTGCCTTCTTGAAGCCCCCGCTCTTGGCCAGAGCTTAATGGCATGGTTGAAGAAAGCCACTCAGCCTGTGGGTTCTCCCAGGCAAAGCTTATCTTGAGTTAATCAGAAGGGAAGCTTGGCAAAGGGATCAAAGGACAATTTGGCACCAGGAAAATCCACATTCTCTGAATTCCTGAGACAGTGAGCGCCCAGCTGTGAATTTATTGACTCTCCCTTACTAAGTTCTAATGGAATAAATTTTGCTTTCTTGGTGCCTGCTAATTAGACAATTATTTAACTGTTTCTTTTTTTATGACTCTCTGCTGTTGTTTGAAGACTTCTGTCTATTATTTGTAATAAAAACCTCTGTCACATTTTTGCCTCATTATCCTTAACAAATAGTGCATTCCCCAGCCCCAATCCCTAGCTCCCTTACTTCTCCCCAGCATCTCCCCAGTCTAGAGCTCCCAGAGTTTCAGAGACCAGCTGTTATCATTTTGTTGACTGAGACATTTTTAGAAACTTCTATCACAGGCACAAGGCTCCATGGGGGGCTGTTGAATTAAATATCAGCTCTTCAAACAGGAATTAGCTCAGAGAACAAAAGCAGCAGGGATACACTGAGAAAACATAGGCAAATACCAGAGTCCTCCCCCTCAGTGATGGAGAAACTGGTCCTCTCTCCCTGCCCTGGAACTCAGGCTGCAGCTCCCAGGCCCGTGGCTACAGTGGGCCACTGTGAATGGCCACCGTTCTTAGGACTGGAGACCAGCCCTGTGTCCCTCATGTTTCATCAAGGTGAATGATCCCTCTCATTATTCCCTGCAGCTAGTCAGCCTCATGTGAGCACCCCAGAGATTTTCCACGGAGTTGCTATTTCTTCAGAGGAGAAAAATGAGAAAATGAGAAAGTAAAGGAATAAACACTTGCTGAGCCCTGATAGATGTCTTGCTGCTCAAAGCATGGCCAGGGTCAGCTGCATGGACATGTGACTTATATGGTCTCCTGTGGCCCTTTGCATAGAATGGCCATGCTTGGTTTATTGCTCTATTGTCTTGAAGTTCTTAATAATTTTATCCTTCCAGTTGTTTTTTGGAATTGACACCCAGTGGGCATGGAGTATGCACAGAAGCAGAGGGGCTTCTGGAAGGTTGTATATTTATACCCCATTCACATCCAGCATTCGTGAGGTGGCTAAGCACAGAGGGCCCCAGGAAGGTGGGAGTTTAGGGACATGCAAAGCAAGTACAAGCTAAGCAACAGTGCTGGTGGTCTCAAGAAACCAGGCACATGCTTTGAACACAGAAGAAGGAAATGATATTCTAAGAAACACAACGAGTTCACCCTTGTGTTAGGCAACCACAGTCAAGAATTGTGGAAGCCTGTTCCAAAGGAAAGATAGGGCTCCTTTTCCTTCCCACCCTTTCTTGCTAAACCCAAAGGTAGAGAAAGTGCTAATGCTGTATCAAGAAATAAAGTAAAAATGTTTAGTTCATTTTTATAGCTGTATCACTCCTTTGTTTGTTTTGTGATACTGGAGATCGAACTCATGACCTTGTGCTTGCCAGGCAGGATCTTATGCCACAGAGCTAAATGCCCAGCCCAGTACCACTCTTCTGGTAAAAACAAGATACATTTCTCTGCACAACCTTTGAAATACAAATTGTATAATATTGGTTAATCCACTTATGAGTTAAATGCTCTAATACATGGGTTTAAAAATAATATGGCACAATGTAAATGATAAATTATATGCTAATAATTTATAAATTCAATTTTTCTTTAAATACATTATAAAACCATGGCAAGCTGAGCATGAAGAAAGAAAAAGTTTATTTTAGTAACTTTAACTGTACTTTCTTCCTGCTTTTTGAACAAAGGACCTGATGTTTTCATAGTGCAGTGTCTACCTTTTCTGTAGCACCACAAATACCTAGGAACTCCTTAGAAATGCAGAATTCACCAGGCGTGGTGGCACACACCTGTAATCCCAGCACTTGGGAGGCCGAGGCAGGAGAATTGCTGTGACTTTGAGGCAAGCCTGGGCTACAAAGTGAGTTCAAGACCAGGCTGAACTGCATACTGAAACCCTATCTCAAAAAAGACAAAATACATAAATAAATAAAAATTTTTAAAAAGAAAAAGAAACACAGAATTTCATGGCCCTTCCCAGACCTATTAATTTAGAACCTGCACTTTAACATAATTACAGGTGACTCCTGTGCATATTTGCAAAGCATAGTGTTAGATCATTTGCTCAGTGAGTCACAGGTCCTCAGCAGAGGAATTGGGATACCAGCTCTGGAAGGCGGACTGGAGTAGGGGTGAGTAACCAGTCATCTCCACCGTGAGGCTGTGACATTCACCCATATGATCCTCAACTTAGAGATGTAGAAACATCTTAGAGAGGTAATAAGTCATAAAACATGAATTAGATATAAAGCTGCCTAGCTCTAAGTCTAAGGTGTGTTCTTTGCTATAATATTTTCCAAATAAGAGTAAGCATCAGAAATGATTAGAGCTAGTTATATACAGGTTCCTGGGCTCAGTTCCAGACGCAAAAAGTCACAATCTCTAAGTTGAGGCTTTAAAACTCTATGTAGTTATAAATAGTGGGTCCAAATCTTGATCTATTCTGGAGCTTTTTAAAATCCCAATGTCCAGGCCACATATTAAATCAGCACTCATGGGGCTTGGACTCAGATATCAGAACTTCAAATCACTATGACCTTCTGCTTGAGAATACTTACAGCTGATGTGATGCTTGCCCAGGTTTGGGGAGCCTTGCTATACACCTGCATATGCACCTGTTCACAGGGCTCCCCACTGGGTTCCTGTGCACACAGATTAGAAAGGAGTAAGTTATAAGCAAACAAAAGATGGGGCATTTCAGAAAAGTAATTTCATTTCTAGAGCAAAACTAATCAACCAGCTCTTAATGTGAAAAAAATGCAATTTGTGATCACTGGTGTATATTTTGTTAATGAAACTTTAAAACTTATCTAAGAATCATTAGCAGCCAAAAAAACAAGAACAATGTACTAAATATTTATATCTGTTTCTAAATCAACAGTTTAATCTCCAAGAATAATGACATTCACTAGTCATTGTTCTGGAACATCTGACATGTATTCATGTTAAGAGAGGAGCAATTTATAACAACAGTCAAGAAATTGTGGAAGCCTGGAGTCCAAGATCTTCTAAGACCTAGGAAAGAAGGAAAGGAGTCAGTGGTCTCCTAAACCACTGGCAGAGAGTCTCAGGCACTCAGGGTTAGAAGATCCCCAGAAGTCAAGAAATAAAATTCCCCTTCAAAACTCAACTTCCCCCTACAGCATCTTACATAAAATTTCTCTAAGCTTTGTCCAGGACCACCAGGTTCCATATGAATCACTCGGCTGCTTGCTTAAATTAAACTGCAGCCACTTCTAATCCCAACCCAGATCCCCAGACCACCATCACCTGAGAATGCTGCTTACAAAGTGCTCCCCAGGTGATTAGTATGCACATTGAAGTTTGAAGACAGCTGTTCTGAAAATTCTATCAGCTAGGTCTGTCCCAGAATGAGGCAGCAAGAGGTTCAGCAAGCTAGAGCCATCTTCTAGAAGTTCTGATGGTTGACCAGCTGGCTCCCCACTCTTTGAACAAAAAACATGAACATTCACGCTTCCATTTTTCCTATCTACTCAAGAATCAGTTGGAGGTCATTCTACTCATATCTTGGAATATACAGTATTAGACAAGAAATGGATCTTAGACACTTCATAACCAAATACAATTATTAGAGGGATTGCTTACACATAAGCCAAGATAAACTGCCCATGTCTTGTTCTCTCCCAAACATGTCTAATTGACCTACTTTATAAGGTTTCACAAACATGTAACCAATGACTGATTCTGAGCCTAAACCTACTCCCCAAACCACAGATACCCTGTATAGCTCTTCCAAGGCCACCCAGAATAAATCTTATCTCACCTCTATGACAGTCCTTACATGCTTACAAGTATGTATCACATTCCACTCAAGCTTTTCCTCAAGCTGAATAATGCCTTGGCTTTTAGATTTCTCTTTTTATTAAATTGTCTTAAAATTCTGTTTGTACGTGATCTTATGCAATATGTATTGTTGTTTTGGTACATGTAAGTTGTTTAGTTCATCTAAGTGAAATTGTATAATACCTCATTCTGTTCTTAATTTTTTTCACCAAACACAAGGTTCAGAGCTATGAATATTGCTATATGCACTTCTCATTTCTGTCCTCTATGCTGTTTTCTCCATGCCTTCTCAGTCTCTCTGCCTCCACCCGCCACCCTTGCAAGTACAAGTCTTTCTCATTTATAACTTTATATATATTCCTCTTTTTCTATGTCTCCTTTAAATTAAAGGGAACACCTCATTCCACCCATTAGGAAAGCACAGCAGGCAGGATACACTTTTAGAGGATGCATCATTCTAGGTTCTCTCAATGGTTACCCACAAGGATACCCAATAAGTAAAGTGTTTCACTGAAATCCTACTATAGTGACAATACCTCATTTGAACTTTAAATCGGTGAAGGACATTTCCTTCTTCCTCCATCTGAATAAATCTATGACATTGCAAATATTGTTTCCTGAATAGGCTAACACTGCATTCTATTGCTTCTGTTTACAAAAGTCCTTGTTTTATTGTTAAAGCCAGTCTAATAAAACAAAAAAGACTTAGAATATTCAGAATAAACTTTGGAGCTCAGCTACCATGAAGTTGCCTAAGGAGGTGGCAGTAAACTAAACATTTTATGAAGGAGGAAATGGAGGTCTAGAGGGGTTCAGCCACTTGCCCAGGGACACAAGCCAATTAGCGCCTCTGAGCCCAGTGGAAAGCCCCAGGTGTCCTGACTCCCAGGCTGGCTCTTCCTAGTGTCCATGCAAGCCACGCTCCCTGCAGCACAGCGGAGGGTTGTGAGTTGATTCCTACAGCTGCCTGCCGCTCCCCCAACCCTCAATTCTGTGAAAGCAGAGTACACAGACCCAGTCTGTATTGGTGCTTCAGAGCTACAAAGCCTGCATTATTTAACACTGGCTTTAGCTATCTGGGATGGAGAATAAATAGCACTATAACAAAATCCATAAAATATACCAAATTAGATTTTTTTCAGGGATGACTCCAAGCACAAGTTGGTAATCAAAAGGTTTTCAGAAACACTGGAAATAGTGTTTTCTGTGTGGAAATTTCCCTGAACCTTAAGAGCATCCCTGTTTTCCATCATCCACTATCTGAATACTTTAGGAGGAGAGACATAAGTTACTGTAAGTCACAGGGAAGGAGGGCATTTTCCAAAGGCCTCATAAAGAATGCTTTCTTCCAATACTTTCATGAAACATACTCACTTAGGAAAGAAGATCTTTGACCTTCAGGGCCTCCTATATTCCCAGGGGAGCAGCATTCTACCTGACAGAAGAAACAGTGGCTGTACCTTCTAGCAAGGTGATTGACAGCAAGGAATTGTGGTGTTCACTCTGCCTTTATAGATATTTGGGTTTGCAGGACTGCTACAGATGAAGCCTCTTTCTTCCTCATGCATTGGGCCACGATTCAATTTAAAGATCAGGTAATGCCTCTCTTAAGGCTTCCAAAGAGCTGTTTCCCACGAGTGTAATCAAGTGAGAAGCAAAAATTAGCACATGCTCCCATTATGATTGTCCTATTACTATAGTTCTTTAAAAAAGAAGCTTCAGAGTCTAGGACACATAGTGAGTACAGCCCAATACCTCTTTGCCAGTCAAGTTACCAGTGAGGTAGCTGCAAGGTCATTGGTTAGAAGATGAGATCACAAATGTCATGGCACAATGGAAGACAGCGATCAGGGTATCAGAGATTTGAAGAAATCTGGGAAATAAGATCAATAGGATGGGGTGAATATTGCCATCTTAAAAACCAAGATGAAACATGGGTAAAGTTTTTGTCTTCAGGAGAAGCTGGAAACAAGACAAGCATCTTGGTAGCAACAAATTCATAGTGCAGGAACAGGCTCTGAGACAACTGGATGGGTTTACTCAAGAATATTTTTTAGATCAACTGAGCCAGGAACATTAACTCCTCCTTCAGGACAAAGACAGAAACTTTGTCTGCTGGATAAAGCTTCCCAAGCACTCCTTCACAAAAATAAATAAACAAATAAATAAAATTTTTTTTAAATTTCAAAAAAACAGCAATTATCTGGATAAGGATCAATTTGTGGAGGACATAGAGAGAGGAAAACAGTTTTCTACATTTCTACACTCCTCCTCAAATCTAAAGGAAAGCCTAAGGAGGAAGTGGAGGAGAAAGACGAGGAGAGTGGAGGGGGCTCTCTTTTGGAAAGTACTTGACCCCCCAGCAAGACGCTAGCTTTGTCCCCTACGATGGCAATAGACAGAATGCATGCTTCAACTTAGTATGTCCTTCACGGGACACCACCACTCCCTCCCTGCACACCTTCCCTCCTATGAAAGAAAGTCCTGTGTGCACACATCGGCACAACCACAGAGGAATTGACATCAGAAAGAAACACTCATTAATATGGTCCTTCATTCACCGATAACCAGAATGCACCAGACCCTTAAGCAAAAACTGCAGACAAAGAAGGTTCAACAGAGGCTAAAGCAAATATATGACTCAGCAAGAAACATGGATTACAGAGAACACATACAAACCTCTACAAATCTAGTTAACATACTCAGAGATCACAGAGAGTTTCATTTCTATAAAACAAGACACTTTGATCCAAAAGTCAAAACAAAAGACCAAGAAATTTAAAATGAGTAGAAAAAAGTTAAGTGAGATGGAAGATAGTCAATAAATCCAGCATCTATTTAACAAAAACTCCAGAAATGAAACAAAATAAAAGAGAAGACAGACAGATAGATAGATAGATGTCTCAAATCGGCTTGAGACAGATAAAAGTCTTTGGATCAAAAGTTCTGTACCAGTGGGTCAGGGGATACAGCTCAGCGGCACAGCACCTGCCTGGCAAGTGTGAGGTCATGAGTTTGATTCCTGAAACCTAAATAAATAAATAAAATAAAAGTTCTCATCATAAACTGGGCATGGTGGCACAGGCCTATAATCCCAGCAGCTGGGAAGCTGAGGTAAAAGGACTGCTGCAAGTTTGAGGCCAGTGTATTCTACCCCATGAGTTCAAGGCCATCCTGGGTTGCATACCAAAACCCTGACTCAAAACAAACAAACAAAAAGATCCTACCAAGTGTCAAGTAGCATTTGCAATACGGGTTGATAAAATGTCAAAATTACAAAATTTAAGGGAAAATAATTCTAAAAATTTACAAAGAAGAAATAAACTTTAACAAGAGAAGGATCATAGCCTGTATTTAAACATTTTTATTTTATCAACCACATATACAACACATATTCCATGTCAAGCACAGTTCTAGGCATCTTTAAAAAGAACAGTTCATTTAGTGAATTAAATATCATGTTGATTCTTATCAATAAATTTAAATACTGGGGTACAATCAAATAATGGTTTTAAATGTAAGACAAAAATATTTTCAATCCTTAAAACCTTTGAAATACATATTCAAATCATTGGTTAAACATGCAGGCAAAACACAGGCTATTTTTTGTTTATTTCAAGATTTTGAAAAATTCACGTATTCCACTTGGAAAATAAAATACATTAGAAGCAAATGCAAGAAATTTTAAAAGATTTTTAAAAATACAGTGCAGAATACAAGAAACTGGTAGTTAAATATGTCCTGAGAGAAATGAAAAAAGTTAAAAAGAAATTAAACCATGGTCCAGTGGACCCTGACATGTCGGGTGCTCTCTTTTGAGCACTGGCGATTTAGTGACACTAGACATTTCTTCCTCAGTGGCCAAGCACTAAGTGTGATGTGACAATGGATAACTTTCACATAATCACAACACTAAAAATGCTGTCGGCAGATTTAACTTTTCTAAACAATAGTTCAAGCAAGAAAAAAATGTCATTAAAGTGTAAAATATAAGTGCAAGTGAAAACTACAAATGTAACAAAAATGGGAGCCAAAAAAGGGGAAGGAAGACTTGTAGAAAACAAAAATTGAATAAATAACTCAACCTTCATGTTGGAAAATTAGTGAGTACAATCTAGCATTATTAATTCAAGAAAAATGATCATTTAAGGTTATAACAATGAACTTCAAAACAATCAAATATAAGATGACTTAAAATAGTTACTAGGGATTTATAGAAAGTGCTCTGTACTTTCTGCTCAATTTTTCTGTACTCCTAATACTACTTTAGAAATACCTAAGCCAGATCTGATGGCACAAACGTGTAATCACAGCATTTGGGAGGTTGAGGCAGAGGATCACAAGTGCAAGGCCAGCCTGAACATATGTTGATACCTTGTCTTTAAAATAATCATAATCATAATCAACAAAATTTAAAATAAAGTCTACTAATTAAAAAAAGAAGATTCCTTCTGTGAAATAGGTGGGTAGCCTTTTATGTGGTCTGAACATTTTCATTATGATTACTTTATAATATGTTAACTTTAGAGTAAGTATTATATAAAATATTAACATAAAATAAAAATTTTGACTAGTATACTTGACCTGTGTTATGGTTATATATACCCTCTAAACTCTTTGACTTGTCAGTTTCCTGTAGCAATGAACATAGTACTTTGTTTTGTATATGCAATTAAAATGACTATTTGTAGTCATTTGTAAAAATTTTAAAGAAAATTTGTTTAAATTTTGTAAAAATTTTAAAGAAAATTCTTGTAAAAATTTTAAAGAAATTCAAGCACAAAGACACAATTATCAATCTTCCTTAGTAATTTGTAGCTTTTATCCAATCCCTTCACATGTGCCATATCTAGTTAGACAGATTTTGGCGAGGGAACATGGTCATCTGTACCATCTGCTGCCTGTCTGGCCTCTTCTCCCTATGGTCCTGGACTCTTGACTGCCTTCCTAAACTTGGCTGGCAATGGCTAGCTTTCCCATGCCCCTGACTGCTTGCTCCAAAATGGGACTGCTCTGTGATTCTTGTCTCTGCGTGTCCTTCCTCACCACGGAGCTGAGAGCCCAGCCATCCTTCTCTGTCTCATACTGTTTTCCTCTCCCTTTCTGCCTGCATCCCTCTCGCTTCCCTGCCCTATTACATAGGCCCATTTGTTCTCGTCTAGCCATCTTCCACCACATCCCTGGCCAAAATATCAGTCTGAAGTACACATTATTTGTTATGTCTATTGATTCAAGCTTTATGTTCTTCACTCTTAATTAACTTATCATTCATCCTGTTCCCACAGAGGATTGTTGTGTAATTCAAACAACAGAGACTTTGCTGATAAAGCTCTTTGTAAATCAATGTTCTGTAAACTGAATCATATTTCAAGTTTACTAGAAGAGCTTGCTAGATAAAAGAATCCTATGATGAAAAATTAAAACAATTCCCAGTAATGAACATTTTTTGTATATTTCAAGTTTTATATACTGGCTATGCACAATAAAATAAATTCATTTTAATGTCACCTACCAAAATCATTCTGCCATGGTTTTGGTTGATCACCTTAGGAGAGATATCAGACATTAAAAATCTGTAGAAAAGACAAAATGATTCCCAATGGAAGCCCTCCAGTATGAAATGGAATGGTTGGACAATGATCGGTGAATGAAAACATGCACAAATTCCGAAAATGTCTAAAGGTAAAAATAGAGAGAACATCCATTTTTCTATATATGTTTAGTTAGTGTTACAGTCCAGGCACTCTGCTAGGTACAAAAGATAAAATCTTGATTAAGACATAGTGCTTGCCCGCAAAGATTCACAGTCTAATAGGACACACAAATACATAAATACATAATTTCCAAACAACATGTAGGCAGCATGAATAATAGTAGAATATCTTTTTTAAAATGCAAAAGCTCAGCAGTGGCCCCAAGTGGAGAAAACTTCACAAGAACAGAAACTAAGTCTATTTCACTTGTTGTTTCATCTGCAGTGTGGATCATAGAGCCCTACTTACATCAGATACATAACAAATATTCCTTATTAAATTGTTGAGTGATCTACTCTGCTGTGGTAGGAGTTGGGAGGGACAAATCAACAAAGGCTTCGGGGAGGAGAAGGTACTCAGACAGAGACTTGCGGGAGAATGAATGTGGATGAAATTGGCAGCTCAGGGACAGCAGCTGGGCAGTAAGACACAGAGATGACAGGGATCACTGCACACTGGAGAATGGCATGTGGCCCGCTTCAATGCCACAGCAGAATGTGTCACTCACAAAAGCCTTCTCCAACACCACCAGCAAGAGAGAGAACCTGCTTTCATGCAGGTATATTCATCTTTCACTCTATCTCTTTATGATCTTGTCTGCACTTTTTTATTGAGTTGTTTCCTGTCCCCTTATGCTGCTTTGCCTAATTGGTCTTTTGAGGGTCAGTCTACTAATTCTTCCAAATGCCAGCCCCTCCTTTTTGTGTATATTCCTAAATTACTGACTTGTCACACTTTCTGTAGGAAGTTGTCTAACTTATTTGTTATAGCAAAAATGTGCTATCTATTCAGGCTTCCTTATTTGCCGCTGTGGGACTTGTTAGAAGTAGTACAGTGACTATGTGGATTTCCACAAGTACCATGAACTTACATACAAAATTTTCCAGGGCAATTTTTATTTCAAATGCTCTATTCTGTGCCTTAACCCTTCAAAATCCCAGAGGTCTGAATGTTTCATCCTCTATCTGCATCTCCCAAGTTTGATTTCATAACAAAAGCAGAATAGCACAAAATTCTTTTGTTAGACTGTGTCTCCATTTTGTTTCAGGAAATCTGAAGAAAGATCCCTGCGTCTTATCTCCTATGACAATTTGTATGTTCTAACATTTACCACCACCACCTCCCTTCTCTAAGGGAGGAACAGGAGTTGCATCTCTGGCACAGTTGTGCAGCACAGTGGCTAAAAATTGGACATTATCGGTGCTGTCCTTAGGGAGTGCAGGAACCAACTGTCACAGCGGCAATAAGGCAAGTCACAGTGACTTGTATGGAATGTGCAGCCAGTCATTCCTAGATTCAAATTCAATTCCTACCATGTACTAAGTGCCTAGCACTGCAGCTGGTCATAGTCAAGCTAAGTGCTCTTCTTTCCCCATCAAGGGGTGTAACAGAGACAAGGAGTCCCTTAGCTGTTATAGTTTGTCACCCCAGAGTACCTAAATGCAGTAAGAAAATAGATAACCTTCTATTCTCCCATCCCCAGCCAAAAGAAACACATGTTCCTCTAAGGGCATGGCCTACATTTTAACCTTTGGCTCTTCTGAATAGTTTCCCATGGGCCCTCCCTCCCACAGGATCTCCATGCAATTGTACCCCAAAGTATAGCAAGACCCACAAAGACTCTGCAACATGGTCAGTACTTACCTGGAGATCATGAGCAAGGATGAGGTGCTTTGTAAACCTTACATCTGCATCCCAACTTCTCAATTTCTGTTTCCCTCTTACCCTTTAGGGAGACTGCATGAGATCATAGAAATCATTTCTATATGGATCTGTACAATCTATCGAGGGAAGGCACTCCCTCCTCTGTAGCCACATAACTACAAAGGGGGTCCTTTCCCAAATCATGCAAAGATACTGGTGTACCAAGAAGTGGTCCCATTTCTAATCAAGCAAATGCACTTCAGAAACAACCTCTGTGAGCTAGGGATATAGCTCAGTGGCACAGTGCCTGCCTGGTAAGCACAAAGTCCTAAGTTCAGTTCCCAGTATCAAAAAATAAAATAAAATAAAATAAACAAACTCCATAAGCCTGACATCAGCCCTCTCCTTCTCTGCTCCTCTATCTGTACTCTCATCCCAACTAGCTTCTTATCTATTCTTCTCTTTAATGTATTCTTCTCGCTACACCACTTCCTTCTCTTTCACATGCCTTGGTCATTTAATGTGAATACAAAGGCCAACATTTTGTCTTGAATTATGTCAGATCCTCCTTGATTTTGCCGCTGAGTGACTCCAAGCCTGCCAAAGCCCAGGGAAATACTGCACAGCAACGTGTGGGCAGTGAATTTCTAAGAGCTAAAATACATACCCAATTTACATGACTATTTGCATTTGTGTATAAATTATACATCAATATGTATCCTCCCAAGACAGTAAGTTACTAAAATAATTTTGCTACTTTAAAACTTGTCATTGCTCAATTTTTCCTCTCTCCCCCTTGCAACAACGCCCACATACATCTTTTCATTCCTCAGGACAAAAAGAGGAAAAGTGATAGAAAGAACAGGGTAAGAATAAAATACAAGAGAGAATGAAACAAAAGAGGAAATGAAGATGAGAAAAAGAAACTATCAAAAAAATAAGCATATTTAAACAATCAAATAAAGGATACCACTATTATGAGTTTGTAATGATGAGCAGATGCAATCTAAGCTATCACCCAAAGAAAGTAAAATAAATATGAAATCAAATGTATAATTTGTTATATCTTATGTTCCCCCAAAGTGTCATGCATTCATAGGTAGGAGTTTTCCAGAAATACCCGGATCTAAAGTGTGTGATGCTGGGATTAACGATGTATGATTACTAAATTGGTTCACTGATTTGTTTGGCACTGCCCTGATTCCCAGTAGCCTATATGGAATATGAAAGGAGCAGAAAGAAGCTCCCAAGGTCCCTTGCTTAAGCTCATCTGCCTGCTTGTCATGGACTATTTCTCCTCTGCAATACCCCTCTGCCATGGCACTCGGCCTTGGAGCCAGCTAACTATGAACTGAACCCTCTATGAACTGTAAGCCAAATACACTTTTCTTCTGCTAATTTTGGATGTCAAATATTTTGTCTCAGTAATTAGAAAAGTAGCAAAGATAATGCTGTAGCTATGTAATTTCAGATAAAAAGTATTAGCATTTAAAATCTGTCAATATTTTAATAATTTTTAGTCATTTTGATATGAAGGTGTGGATGTAGCACTTTAACAGTATATGAATGTCATAATGTAGGCACTATACTTGTTTAGTGCCTACATTAAACCAGCTGTTTACAGTGATACTGCAAAAGAATTAACCAAGGTTAAGAATGTGGCAGACAATGTTCATCTGACAAACCCACTTCTTTAAGATCATCCTTTTCCTGCCCCAGCCCAACCCATTCCATTTCAGACCTCCAGTCAGTCCTGTGTCAAAGCACCTGAACTTGGGGTTCACAGGTTCTGGTTAGACTGAGCTCTTCTCTTGAACCTAAGAACTGAGTTCACCTTAGAAGGAGGCCAACTTCTACTTGGGAGAAAGAAACACAAATAATGACTGCAGAAAGAAGAAAATTAAGTAGGGAGAAGCCCATGTTTTGCAACATGGCTCATTATGCCTCGTATACTCCAGGATGCTGTTACATTCTCCGCCTCAGGACCTCAAAACATCTGAATGTCTGTTTCAGAAACTTCCTCTCTCTGGTCCAGGCAGGTAGGTAGGTTTCTATTACTCTCTACCAAAAAAAGCTTCATTAAATCTACTCAATCTAGTTCATCTAGAGTCATTTCTGATTTAATTTTGTGTAATCTTCTAATACATTTGAAGCATTCTGTGGCTAATAGAATTCTTTCCTATTACTATTAGATAAGTACAAACTCTTCAAATACAGTTTGCCTGAATAACTTTCCTTAGCAATGTCCTATTTTTATGCATAAAAATATCAGAGACTGTGGGGACATGTATCAGTTTATGTTCCTCAATAGATCATGCTTTTGTAAATTACACATCTTGGAAACTAAAATACATCGAAGTTCAATAAAATGCTCACCCGTGGGTCTCACTTTTTCATTTCTGCCATCAAAATACCAATACCTAATTAAATGTGAACAAACACTGGAAATGTGCTAATTCAGTTAATAAATGCATGGAAAGAGCAAAGGCACAAATAATGAAAAAAGAAAAACAAAGCAGTGAAAAGAAGGCAATACTAATAATGTAGGAAAAATCTGATAAATTCTTCAAGACAGGCTGCAGGCTGCATAAGTAATTTATTACAGTAGAAAAGAAAGTGAAATGCATGAGGATCAGCAAAACCTAGAAGAAGAAGCAGGGCAGCCAGAGTGGGGCTTGTTCTGTCCACAACACCTGTGTGGTCCTTGCAAGGGCGACGTCAGAACCCCACGCTGCATTCTCCCTGGTTGGTGAGTGACCATCAACACCAGTGTGGGATGAAACATACATCTTCCACATTGCACAATGCAAAATCAGTAACTCTCAACTATTTTTTATGCTTTTAACAAAAAAATATTGCAGACTCAGACTAGTAATTTATATGATAATTTATGCATTCAAAAAATGTTTTATCACTGTAAAGTACAGGCACAGATTGGAAGCCACACATATGAGGAAGACTCAGTATCTCCCTTTTTTATACAGGTTTTAGTGAGTCCTATATTCATACTCTGCTTTCTTCCTGCACTAATATAACTCATGTTGTATCGACAGGCATAGCACTGTGGTTACCATTATTAACATTTGATATTTGTAACAGGGAATGTACATATACCTTATGTATGTGTACCACAGTATGAGTGGTGTGCATCATAAATGCATATTACACATAAAGCACACATACATAGTATACACATAGAGAAAGAACTATATATGTATGCTTTATAGAGAAATATATGTGTATATATCTTATCTATGTATTACATATAATTCTCTTTACAACTCTAAGGGGGCAGGTATACTTCTACCTACTGTATAGATCAGCAAACTGAAGCTCAAAGACATTAATAATTCACCCAAATCACACAGTAAGTAAATGAGGGAGCCAGGATTGAACACACAAGTCTCTCTTAATTCAGAGTCCATGCATTTCTATTTCATTATAGCTGAACACAAACCACACTAAGCTGGCTGGAAAAAGGCATTAACTCAGTCATTCAGTTGCTTATTCATTATTCTCATTTATTTATTGAGTATTGCCCTGCTGCACTACTTATGGAATGTCATTCCCTGTGAATTGTGTATTAACCTTACCTCAGAACAGCACTGTGACTGGAATGGCAGTCACTTTTCCCACTCTTGCACAAGTCCTTCTGAATGGTACAAAAGTAAACTTAGACTATTTTTGCCTTCAAGGATCCTGTGGTCTGTTTGGAGATAACTAAAACACCTGTTAATCATATTGAGGAAAATATAATAATGCCCTAAGTAAAAATACAAAAAACATTCCAAAGCAAGCCACCAGTCTCCCAAAGAGCTGCTTGAGGAGATTAATAAAGGAGCCCTTTAAATACCATAAGCAATTTGCTAACTGCACAGGTGGCCTGCCATGGCCCACTGCTGCCAAGCACATTCAAAGACGCCACAAGGAAGCAAAGAAAATGAGAAAAGCTTTTTACATTTTTTAATCTTTTGTGTTGATTTATCTTCTGTGCTATGAGTGGAAGCAAGTCATTGCCCCTCCTCCTGCCCATTTCACCTCCCCCATTTCAACACAAACTCTCTCTCTCTCTCTCTCTCTCTCTCTCTCTCTCTCTCTCTCTCTCTTTCTCTGTCTCTCTCCAATTTAAATTTACAGTTCATCTGTATGCTTCTTGATTTGGGTTCCAGTGATTCAATATACAGAATGCCAGTGTGTGTTCTCCAGCTACCTGCCCTAGCTCAGTGATCACTTACCAGTGTACCGACAACAGATAAAATTAAAGGACATTTAAAAAGATTCGTGGTTCCAAGGATAGACATCACAGAATACTAATAAGTAATGAGTCCCTATTTGGACACAGAATAAATTTCCCTTCATGTTATTCCTCTGGTTCACAGATATCTGATAATGCACTTATGCCTATAAAATATATTAGGGATTCAATTTTGATACTTTTCACATATCTAATATAATCTATTGCTACAGCTCCATAAAATATATTAAATTGATGCTAATCCTATAGCTGTATGAATACACACATGTGCATGTTCCCTACCCAGAGATAAACTGCATCTGTTCTTTATTTCCCTCCTTCCATTAGTATCTAAGTTTTCATTCTTCTCAAGGAAGGAAGATATTAATTTTTTGCTCTAGTAGTCAGAGGATTAGATGCACTAAAAAGATGCACCATGGTCATGTTTATTTGTGTTTTTTTTTAATCTAAAGACCAAAAAGAAGCAAATCTAATTGGTGAATGCACAAAACAGGGCTGCTTTCTCAAATAGACTATTTTCTTACTGCCAGCTTTCCTCTTGTGCTCTATCCAACAACTCATCTTTGTAAATATAGGGTTTGCTTTATAATGAATCTCAGGAAATCCTCCTGTCACTCAACCAGCTAGGAGAAGTTCTTGATTGCATGGCACGTCCCTTCACAGGTGGCTATGCCTACAGAGAAGACATCAGATATTCCCCAGTGGAAAGAAAAGCCAAAAAACAGAAGGCTTTAAAGTCAAATGAAGATTTAAGAGAGAAAGGTTGTTTTAGTTAGGGAAGAGAGTAGATTGGAGAAAATGGCAGAGAAGATAGGGACCAGATCTGGAAACTAACTGTGCTCTTCAGTGCATAGTAAACTGCAGATAAGCAATGGTTTTAGAGTAAACTAATCCTGCCTTAGCTTCAGAAACTTGAACCTCATAAAATACAGGCCCCCAGGTGCTACAGTTCGGATCTTAAGTACACACCAAGTGCTTTCTCCAGGATAGTACTATTAGGAGGTGGTAAAACCTTCCAGAAGTAGGACCTACTGAGAGACCCTCCAGACACAAAGTTCATGCCCTAAAGTGGTCTAGGGACTCCTGTTCCTTCCTCATCCCTTCTTTTGATTCCTAGCTATGAAGTGAATGAGTTTTCTTCAACACATTTTGCTGTCATAATGGGCCAGCTCACCACAGGCTCAAGGCAATGGGGCCAGCTATGTACAGATTCAGTCTCCAACACTGTGAGTCAAAATAAATCTTTTTGATGGAGGAAGCCTGCCTCAGGAGTAAACTGCCTGGAACCTCCCCTAAGGGCCCACCCTGCCACCGGGAACATAGCAGAAGCCCACATCAGGGGTAAGCTGCCTGGAACCTCCCCCTTGGGCCCACCTTGCCACCAGAAACATCTAGAAAGCCCACGTCAGGCATAGGCTACTGGAACCTCTCCCGAGGGCCCTATCTGCCACCAGGAACTTAGTGGAAGCCTGCATCAGGCTTAAGCTGCCTGGAACCTCCCCTGAGGGCCCACTCTGCCACCAGGAACATCGAGGAGGCACAATTCAGGCATAGGCTGCCTGGAACATCCCCTATGGGTGCACCCTACCACCTGGAACACCTCAGAAGCCCACCCAAGACTGAAACCTGCCCTAGACTGCTTCTGCTGGGCCCACCCTCCCACTTGGAACATCAGAAGAATTCAGCAGGCTCCAGTTACTGTGAAAAGCTTTGGAACTTTGCTCCCAGGTGGTGAACCATGGACTACAGCAGACTAACTGTATCAGTGTGGTGAGTATGCCACTAAAATAGAGGTATACAGTGGATAAATAGGGCCAGTAGTAAAACCCCTTCCAACTAAATGTAAGACTCTGGTGGGTCTGAAAAGAGTGTGTGTGATCCCCTCCTACACATAGAAAACACCAGGCAGAGTGAAAATGACAAAACAAAAAAGCAAAATGCAGTCTCAAACATATAGTTCACCAGAAGCAAGTATAGGAGACTTTGAAATAGAGGACCCCAAAAGTAACACACCAGGAAACTCTGAAACGATAGCGAGTAAAATAAAAAAAAAAAAACTGCATCAGGCTATAGAGGAAATCAAATTAGAAATAGTCTCCCATATAAAGATAGAAACAACTTTAGTAAAGGAGTTGTTGAATGCAGCTAAAGAAGAACTAGAGAAAAAGTACATGAGCATGGGAAACTGATTGAAACTTTCAATGAACAATATAGAAAATAAGCAGAATTCATGAAACAAACTCAAAGAGACATTCAAGAAACAAAAAATTCTATTGAAAGCGTGCAAAATGGCCTAAAGGAAGCTGAGGATAGGATTTCGGACCTTGAGGACAGGATCACAGTTAGTCATCAGGAAAGAATAGAATTTTTAAAAATAACAAAGCACCATGAAATGACAATCCAGAGGCTTCATGATGATGCCAAGAGCAACAATATAAGAATAATGGGCATTAGTAAAGATACAGGCGTCCAGGCAAATTACATACGTAAAGTATTTACAGAAATAATAGCAGAAAATTTCCCAAACATGTGGAAAGAATCTGATATGCAGATAAGTGAGGCATATAGAACACCAAACAGTCACAATCAACATAAATCCACACCCAGACACATAATAATTAAGATCTCAGACATACAGCATAAAAACAGAACATTAAAAGCTGTCAGAGAAAAGACACAACTCACCTATCAAGGAAAGCCCATTAGAATCATGGCAGACTTTTCAGCACAAACCCTCAAGTCAAGAAGATCTTGGAGTGAAGTATTTCAAGCCCTGAAAGAAAACAACCTTCAACCCAGACTGATGTACCCAGCAAAACTTTCATTCAAATTTAATGCAGAAACAAGATACTTTCATGACAAAGAACAACTGAACAAATTCATGTCCACCAAACCAACCCTAGAAAGTACTGAAAGACATATTACACAGAGATAAAAATGACCAAAATCGCCAAAACAACAATACAAAGAAACCAGCAGGTAGGATAAGCAATTAAATAAGAGGAAAAGAAGAAAGAAACAACTGGAACATAACATGGCAAGGTCGAGCCAGTACCTATCAGTGATATCCATATATATAAATGGCCTCAACTCACCTATAAAAAGAAATAGATTGACAAATGGACCAAGAAACAGGACTGCACAATATGCTGCATACAACAAACACATCTAACCCAAAAGGAAACTCACAGATTAAAAGTCAAAGGATGGAAAACAGTATTCCATGCAATAGAAACCCAGAAAAAAACAGGGGTAGCTATTCTATTTGCAGACAACATGAACTTCAAATCTAAAATGATTAAAAGAGATAGAGAAGGTCACTACATACTTGTTAGTGGTAAAATTCAAGAGGAAGAACTAACAATTATAAATATATATGCGCCAAATACAGGAGCACCCAACTATATAAGACAGACACTAATGGACATGAAAAACCAAATACACAAGAACACAGTTATAACAGGAGATCTTAACAGCCCATTGTCACAAAAAGATAGATCAAATAGACAAAAAGTCAGCAAAGAAATAACAGAACTGAATCTTACCTATAAGCAATTGGACTTAGCAGATGTTTACAGTGTTCCACCCAACCACATCAGAATACACATTCATCTCAGCTGCGCATGGGACATTCTCCAAAATAGACCATATATTATCCCATACAACATTCTTAAGTAAATGCAAAGGTATTGAAATCATACCATGCATAATATCTGATCATAGTGCACTGAAATTGGAAAATAATGGCAAAAGAAACTGAAAAGCCTGTACAAATACATGGAAATTAAATAACAGCCTCTTGAACAACCAGGGCTACAGATGAAATTAAAGAAGAAATACAGCAATAACTACAATTCAAGGAAAATATAGAAACAACATACTGTAATCTGTGGGATGCAATGAAACAGTCTTAAGAGGGAAATATATAGCAATAAATTGGCATATCAAGAAAACAGAACTAGAAGAAATAAAAAACCTAATGCTCCATCTCAAGCATCTAGAAAAAGAAGAGCAAGCTAAACCCAAAGCCCATAGAAGAGAGGAAAGTGTAAAGATTAGAGCAGAAATCAATGCAATTGAAACTAAAAAAATAATACAAAGAAGTAATGAATCAAACAGCTGGTTTTTTGAGAGAATAA